>CAEGAE010071842.1:0-10438 GCA_903067095.1 Girardinus metallicus | reverse complement strand
TATATATATATATATGTATGTGTGTGTGTATTTTAGATCTCCATTTCCATTATATTTGATGTATTTCCATCTAATGTCTAAACACACTTAACCTTGCAGGTTCAGTGTCCGTCTCCCGCAGACATCGGGGTTAGAGGCAGGGTACACACACTCAAAAGAGTAAAACAGAGCAACTTTACTGGCCTTCCTGTTATCTCCTGCAACACTGTAAACAGCTTTCAGAATTCTTACATCAGTAACAATTTCCACACAAAAATACTGATTGTTAGCTCCACCTAAGCTGTACTTACAGGAAGAAGAAAAAGTATTTTTGAATTTTTGAAGTTTCAGACAAAAAGTGGTTAACAATAAACTTCCCTAATCAAGACAATGTCTAAAATGATTAAAACAAGGTGAAGTTTAATTGACAACACATTTCCTAAAAGCTAAACTTTATTATTGATCCCGTGTAAAACACTGATTTACCAGATAGTGACAGAATCAGACCACAGATGGGTAGAGGGATAAAATGATGAGATGAAAGAAGCTGGTAGTAGATAAGCCCACAGCATCTCAAATCCTCAGGGCACCGCTTTAAACCCAGACACGCATACCTACTGAAATGGTGGCTAACAAAAGCTTAACCATCATAAAGACCTGCTCGCTGCTCTGGGTCACACCTTCTGGGGATTGTACATGCTGCCAAGTTTCAACTATCAACTGAGAAATCTTTGCTTTAACTGAGAAGAAATAAAAAAAGACCAAAGGGAGACCTGAGGTTCCAAAGACATGACCATATATAGACAGCTTTAAAACATTCAGCATCAAGTTTTATTCACGGTACATCATGTCATGATCTATAACGCACTTACTGCTATGATGTCCTGAAATGACACATCCTGAAATTTAGATGTTTGAAAACGTACCTAAAGTCTACGCAGCACACCCCAACAATTAACATCAGCATGTCGGTGAAAAACATGAATTAAAATAAGACAATATTGGGTTCCGTCTTCCCTTTTAACAGTTATTTTTGCAGCTGGTCTGCTGGCTTCCATGTATTACCCTTTCTTACACTAAGGCATAACCATGTGCAGACTAGAAGCAGATAGAGATACAACAGATAATCACAGGGCACAGAAATATGCTTATAAAATAGATAGCATTAATATTAACAAGCTACTGTCAATTTTTTTTTTTAGTACGACATGGATCAATTTTCATTGATAATGTTAATATTAGTAAATTGGGCAAGGATCCTGAAGTGGCATTGACCTTTACACTTTGAGATGGACGAAAGGACGGATGGCAAGATTCCTTTAAAACAGCTACATTTGTTATGCTTCTTTATATAAAGCTAAATAGAGTTGGCCTACAAAAAAAATAGAAAATCTATATCCATACAGGTTATAGAGCATACCTTGCATATTTTTTCACAAATGATTTATTCAGCACATATCTCCAGCTGATCTCCTACACTGATATTGTTCTCACATTTAATTGATGCAAATGTATTATAGACCCGTGCATCCAGATTATCTCACACATACACGCTTTGGGGAGTAAAAATGCTTCCAAACAAACCTCTTACTCTACTCCACCTTCCCCATCCCCTCCCAGCACACAGACACACACACAAACCCACCCCATGCATATGATCCCAGCTTAATTCAATACATCAGTCCTATTAAGCAGATGTGGCGGTATGCACAGAACAAACCTCTATCTACAACCAGCAGATGTTGAGCTCCCCGACTGAAACCAAAACCTAAATACATAATATTACATTCTTATCCATCATTTATCATCATGACTCTACTTGCTGTAGATTATAGTGATATCAGCATAACACTTATTAGGAATCCTCCCACGATGCAGTTTTTTTTTTTTTTTGCTGCTTTGTGAGTCTGTCTGTGTGTGTGCGGCAATATGTGACTGTGACTTTCAGCAGCCAGATGAGTAGCTGCGGTGGGCATCGGGCCTGAGACAGCTGGTGTAATGACATTTTCACAGCGAGCGACAGAACAGCGTGTTATTCCCCTCCATGAACAGTGATCCCACAGGTTTAGAGAGGCTCAAATAGGCGGTCTCCGTTCCAATCAATATTCTCAACAGCAGCCATTTGACTGGCGCACTTCAAATGATGATAGGAAAGAAGAGTTGGTCAGGGGAAAAAAATGCTGCTGTGGATTTTTTTATTATCATATAATTTAACATTAAATTACCATTTTCATTGATGTTTTACCAATTATTTTTTGAAACACTTTACAACAAGAAAATCTGCCTTTTCTATGTGTGGCACATGCAGGATGGTCATATTTTTATGGAGGAAAGTCAGAGGTTTACCCACCTGCTACCTGCACAGCAGCAGGATCACATGTGTGCCTCGGAACACGTGAGCCAACTTTCAGACTCACAAAGCCATTTAATTCAGTTCCATCTGATGCAATCAGTTGGCAACATATTTATATGCATAAATATGTTATTACATTATGTTCAAAAAGTAAAAAGAAGGGAAATCAGAGAAAGAGTATCGAAACATATTTTAAGTTTTGGGATGGAAAATGAATGAATTCTTATTTGAGTCACTTCTTATGAGCTTCCTTGTGTCCTTCCTCTCCTCCTCCTATTCTTCCACATGCTTTGTGCACATGCTTCTATCTATTAATTTTTTTTCCATATGTTTTTCATTTCATTCCTTCTATATTTTTTGCACGTGTCTTTACTCTTCTTCTGTGTCCTTTTTTTCCTTCCCTGTTTGAATCATTCATTATTTCCTTTGTTGCTTCTTTTATCCTTTCCTTCTAAGTTATGTTCTCTATTCTTTTCTTCTTTACAGTTTCTGTTATTTCCGGGCTTCACAATTAAGTACATCTCAATGTAAAAATGCATGCCATCAATTCTGTATTTTAAAATGATGAAAAAGGACAAAGAACTGTAGAAATTTTAAACTGGATAAAGTGTTAGGACTCTGGTTCTGTATTCAACTATATCATAGGATATACTAACCTTTAGGTAAAAAGATAATGTCTACAATCGTCACATCACTCCATTCTGACACCATTGCACCTCTTCACATACCAGTGGTCATAATGTTATGGCTGACTGGGGTGTGTGTAATATTCTGTAAGAAAGTGGTCAAACAGATAAAGTTAATAGAATCTTACTTCCCCTATGCATCCACTGTCAGCAGATTTTGGGAAAAATTCCTGGCAACATTTACATAATTATGTGGACAGATAAGAAGCACTGACTACATAATTTAGTTTCCACTTCCTTAGCAGAATATAAGCAGATCCCCTTTTTTTATGCCTTATGTACCTCAGTGGTTCAGCATATCAACAACTTTCTTTGGATAAGTCAAAGAAACAGCCAAAGCCAAAAGGTGAGGACAACAAGATCAACACGGGGATTTTATCTTATCTTTAAACTATGTTAAAGAATAACTAGAACATTTAGGAATAAAGTTGCCGATTGGAAAAAAAAAACAGAACAGAAACAAATGTCCTCAGAGAAACTAGAGATTTTTTAAATCTTGGATAAAAGTTTGATGAGCATATTTGCATATTTGTTGTGAACACGTCATTCGGCGTTCACAAGGCTTTCTCATCTGTAAGGAGCGCTTTAGCATTGTCCTAAACACCACTGCGAGGTAAGATATTTGTAAGCTAGTAACACAAAAGCAAGGATTTTTCATATCCGACGTCTTTTTATTTATTTTTGAGTTTTTTGCCTTCTCTGCAGTAACAGCAACTAGACGCTAAGATTAACTTGGTGTTGTAGTTGGTTTCCTTCTGCTGAAAAAAGTAGTTCCTTTTAAGAGTTGCCACAAGCTTGCACAAGATAAGGGATCGCTGCAATCTTGACAACTTAATCCAACTGGTTGGGTATGACCAACTAAATTTTACTGCATAAATTGGATCTGAATCTGACTAGATTAGTGGGTTGTACTGGAATTATTGAATTACCAGTAACTGAACTGGATTCTTTAGAATTAGATATGAGTTGAATTTTTAATGATAAATACATAAGGTTGACATATGTTTTGAATTGGTATAATATAAATAAATTGTACTCAATTGATTTAATAACCAACTGGATTACAGACCACGTCTGTAAGATATGACCAGAACAGTTACATGTTTCTCACATCATAAATACCATTTGAACTGTAAACCATAAAAATCCAAGTATTATAATTTATTCTTAAATGGGAGAAAGGTTGTGCATGCTCATGGAGTCATAATGTTACTGAATTTGAATATGGGGTGGATCACCAGTCCCAAAGTCAGCCATTCAGTCATCAAGGATAAGAATAATTGGATTTTGAAGAAACAGAGGATAAATATGAGCCAAACAGAAAGCTCTAGGTGTTTAGTCATGCAGCAGAGGTAGAGGACCAACCATGCTGACCTTGACTGATCACCTCCTCAGAGCAGCAGAGTAGGTGCACCGGTTAGTTCTGCAGGAGTCGGCAGAATAAAAATGAAAAAAATGCAGGAACAAGAAAGCAGAGTTGAAGGAAGTTTATGTTAACTTTTAACGTGACTTTTGTTTTACCTACCTCAATTTTGTTAAGCAGCCAATTACTGATGTATTAGTGAGTTTTAGCTGTTGCCAAAAATTAGCACTACAAGCTAACAAAAGGAAATGGACCATTTAAAATGTTTTAAAGTTATGACGACAAGATCACACTGAATAGCTATCAATACATAGCTGTATCTTTCCTCTTCAACATACAGTTACAATATCTACAACCTAAAATGAAGGAGAGCAACATCATTTCATCATATCCTGTAATGACTGCATTTAAAATGCATTATGCATTTCAGCCACCTCTCTGTAGAGCCTAGGGAGAAACTATTTTAGGAAACATCAAACTGCCAACTTGTGCTACTAATGAACATGTAAAAAAAAAGGGTATACATCTTTCTTTTTTTTTTTCTTAGAAAAAATTGAAACTGAGAGGAAAAGACCCCCATTCTACCAGAAATAGAGATGCAAAGAGCTCTGTCAGACCTTCAGGTTAACATGCATCAGCTTAATGAACTGTCAAAAGGCTCATCAAAAGGGGGAAGGATCAGCCATTTGAATTTTGAGCATAATAACTAAAAACTATTGAAAAATACTCGCAGGAAACATATTTCTATCTACTTTTCACATCAACCTACACAAAAATGTGAAAGAAAAAAAATACAGCCTTTTCATAAACACACCATTGTTGTCATTGCTTTGTCCCGATGATCAACTTGTTTATGTGGATGCACACTGATCACTTAGAATTAGTGAGTGGCAGAAGTCAACCCCTCCTGTCCTAAATGTGCTTTTCTCATGTATTTTTACATGAGTATTATTAAACGCTGTTTAATAATACTGTTATTGTTACTGTTTAATACTGTAAAATGTTGTGGCGCTTATGTGTCAGTAGCAGGGCGAAGATTATCCGTCATTATTGCGCTTGTTCATTAGTTATCATTGTAAGGTATGCTTTTATTGCAAGATCTAGATCTGCAGCTATTGTACAGCATACACAGCTGTATAGCTTTCAATACAGGTTCCTGCACTTGCTTTATATAATATTTATTTATTGGAATTAGAAATTTTAGAGTTAGAAATTTTGTTCTAAAGAAATCTATTTTTTGAAGTGCACCAGTTCCTCCTGTAGCAAAACACCTAAAACACAGGCTTATGTTGCCACCTCTTTTGTTCAAAGTGGTGTTGGTAATCCCAGGTGAAAGTGTGGAGCATTTGACCTTGAGAGCATTTGCAAACTGTAAACTTGCTTTTCAGGTTGCTTTGGAAATGATGGTTCTTCCTCCCCAGGCCGCCGTTCAGCATGTATAAGACTTATTTCACTTTGGATAATTCACAAGATATTTTGCTTTTGTTCTGAGCTCCATGTGCACATTTTGCACAAAAACATGTTAATTTGCATTTGTAGAGGCTCACAATTCCTTTCCCAATATTTGCCTTATTTCTTGGCTTTATATAATGTCACACGATGGAGCAATAAAGTGTGTCGTAAAATACATCCGTAAGTCTACCTTCATTTAGATTTAGAGTTCAAATTAAAACTCAAACTAAATCATCCTCATTCGGGTGCTCACAAATTCCAGTTAAAAAAAAAATAAAACAAAAGTTTATTTTGGTTTCCTCAAACATAAAAAAAATTTTATATGTATTTTTATGCAGCATATAAAACTATTCGGTATATGCTGAGGCAACAAACATTCTCACATTAAAAATATTTTTGCAGAGTCGCACACTTTGAAATTCAGCAGTACCTAGAAAACACAACCCACTCCCTTCACTTGAAGTTTTAGGAAACAAAATATAGTTCAGATTACAATCACACAGGAAGATGACTTCAGGGTCCACAATCATGTGACCTTGATACATTTCCACAGGTACTTTTTTTCTTACATTTTTAGAAATGAACTTTTTCTGGAGTCATCCAATGACAGGTTTGACACCCAAACTTCCCCCCGCACCTGATAACACAATGTTATTTCACTGGCTGGCAGTGGTGAGTCAAATTCCAATAGGCTGAAGATGATTTAAAATTAGCAAGGAGAGGAGGGGCAGCCTTCATTAGGAGCCTTGTGGTTTGTCTGTGCTGATAAGGGCCAGCAGGGAAGGAGAGCAGCAACACATCGATCCTACACAATGAGCACTGGATGACACACTGGAGCTCCAACATAGATTAAGACTTAATGAAAACCAAATCAGAGGAAGAAGAGAGAGGGATGGGAAGAGAGAGAGATGGGGAGAGAAAGAGAACAGAAGCATGTTAGGAAGGGCAACCTGACAAGATGTCCGTTCTGAACCAAGGATAAAGTTAGATGGGATAAGTAGGATCTTGGGAGTTGAGAGCACAAGATGAGTTTTATGTATGCTTTAGCTTGTATGAAAGGAATAGAGGTTAAATGTCAAAAAGGGAACTGAAAGTAGTTCAGAAGGAAAAGTTTAGCAAGGAAGATTGAATCTCCTTTAGGACAAAGTTTGCTAAAGGTTGAGTGGAAATCTATATAATCCTGTTTCCTTCTTGTGCTGCTTTTGAAAAACTGATGTTAACCTTAAGGCAGTACAATACAGAAATAGCTTGACATTTAAGAAAAACAGTGTCTTAGAAGAAAAGAACACAGCTTCTGCATTTGGCCTTAGTTCTTGTTCAATAAATAATGACCGTTTCTTGTCTGATTTTCTGTTTAAACATTCTTAGACGGTGAATTTTTGGAGGTAAGAAGATGATACTCCACATCTTTTGTGAAGTGCATGACAAATAAATTCTGGGCACCATGAAAGGGAACCTTTGTTAACACACACTCACGAGCGATGATACTTTATGTGACAAATCCGTGTAGCCAGAAGGAGAAGAATGAATACATTTCTTTATGCATACCTTCAAGCATGTTGTTGACAAAAACAAAACGAGAGAGGAATTGTGCTGGAAATGGTTTGCCAAGATCCAGAAATAATACATTTATTTTTTCCTGATATTTTCTTTACAAATTGAGTAAAGTCCAAATTTATTCATACCCCAGACAGATTGAGGTTCAAAGCAATATTTTTTTAATAGGAAGCAATAGCACCATTTTGCAATGTTCCATGAAAATCTATGTAGGGAGGGAAAGATTAGAGAGATGCCATTGACTTCACCCAGTCTCAAAGATTTGAACCTAAAAGATAATTTGTAATATCAGTGGAAACATGAACAGACTACAAATTAAAAGAATAGTTTGATGTGTTGCAAGTACAGACTTTTGCCATTGATTTTTAATAGGGCTGTAAATTTCCAATATCCCTTCTTTAATCAAAATATATATATTTTTAAAATTGATATGTCTTTTGCGTAATTTTATCTTTTGAAAGATGACTAATTTCTCATCACACACCTATCAGTTGAATAAAAAAAAAATTCTAAATAAAATCTAAATCTGTCTTTTGGGCTTAGAATTTATATTCAGCAGCTCAGAATACTAATGTTCATGTCAGCATTTTGCATCCCAGTTTTTTTAGAATCCAAGTCAGCCCCACCTGCATTCATTTCCAGAGTTCCATGACATTTAACAACACAATGTTCGACAAGTAAAGCTACATGGAGCTTTAGCAATGACAAGAGGAGTTGATTGGGTTCTCCTCCTGTTAATGAGGTGACAGCCACACAGTGAAGGATGAGTGTTTTCTCATCAGCAGTATAATGCAGATTTGGGCCTGTTTAGATGGAGGTCACTAAGCTTTTAATAACAGAGTACATGCTCTGCTGGCTTCAAAGCGTTCATGAGCTGAGGAGTGACAACAGCTATGTGTGTGTGTATGTCCTCTGTGTGTGAGCATGTGTGTACACAATACAGACTGAACAGTTTAAATCAATAATTAGAAAAATGTACCCTTCACTCATCAGAACTCCAATTCAAAAATGTTTGAGAGCATGCAAGTGATTTTGTTATTGCAATAACAGACTTAAAATTTGATTAACAGTTTGAAAATGGTAGTAAAATCGTGTAACGACCTTTCTCAACGAGAAGGTTAAAAGAACAGGTTCAGTACTATCCATGTATCTTGCCCTATGGATTTCTGATGAAGTTTTTCAAGAGTCCATTCCAGTTCCCTCATGCGATTTTGAACCAGTGTTGCGCTTCCAACAAAAGAACAAGGTTCCTTACGCA
Source organism: Girardinus metallicus (assembly GCA_903067095.1). Taxonomy (NCBI): domain Eukaryota; kingdom Metazoa; phylum Chordata; class Actinopteri; order Cyprinodontiformes; family Poeciliidae; genus Girardinus; species Girardinus metallicus. The sequence goes on along the minus strand of CAEGAE010071842.1, from coordinate 1,790 downwards.
AAATCTGGTTCCAGTAAGGCACTGCAGACTACCCCTGGTTCTTCAGTGTGAACCTTGACATCACCCGTGGGCCAGTTAAACTGAAGACAAAAAGTCAACAATCATGGTGATGAACAAAGTCTGCCATCTTGCTACTAGGCTCTTCTTCAGCGTTGATGATGCTTGGTTGGTTCCCAAAAAGAAAAGAAAAGGGTGTGGGATCTCAACAGAACACTGACATTAAGAGGCACACGAACCACACCTGTTCTAGAATGAGAGTTTTTCCTGTGGTATGAGGGATATCTGCTCAGCCAAGTCAGCCAAAATTGATATAAGCAACACCATTCTGAATGGTGCATCACTGAAATCCTAAATTACAGTAATTTAAAGGACAAATTCAATCACACACAAAAAGAGATTCAAATTGTTGTAGCACTGGGTAAAGAGGGACCATATCAAAGAAAAAGGAAACAAACAGCTTACCACACAGCTGACAGAAAAAGTGCAAAGCATACAATACAGAGTAGGTGTGCATAATGTGCCTACTATGCCACTTTTTCTTCTATTCTGGCAGAGCAAGAATCTTGGCTGCATGTTATGTCTTTGCATTGCTTCACTGCATGTGCACTCAAACAGAGGGATAATCAGCCATTTCCCTTTCCTCAGCATGACACTTCGTGTGTGTGCATCTTACCCTGCTTGTTTAGATAGCACCTCCATTCTTTGTGACAGATGGGCTCCCACAATGGTAGTTCACATGCGGGTGGCCGAAAGTCACAGTTGGATGGAATAACCTTCACACCTCCCAAGATTTTTTGGGTGGGAATGGAAGAGTGCCCTGTGAAACAGGGCAGACTCGAGATCTGTGCTTTGGCAGGATCTGACTGTCTGTTGGAGGACCAAACCAAGCCAACGTGCATGAGTGCTTCAGACAAACAGCCTCTGCAGGGAATTTGTTTTAAATAACATGCAAATTGCTCTGATAAATATGCCTTATTGCAGGATCCAGATAAACAGAGCGGAGAACTAACAATGAATGTAAATTATAAATCAAACTGTAAAATGAGATGGAGAGGAAAGACAAAGAGATGGGAGCTGCAGAAGGAAAGGACGGTGAAAATGGACACCCTCTTCAGTGCCGTTTTTCAGTCGCACTTGTGCGACTAGGCATTTGGCTCTCTCGGCTTTTGGGAAAGCCAGTTTTGCACACTCTGCTGTGGTTGGCTCAAAGTTTGCATGATGCATTGAAATGCTGCATGAAGTTCTGGATTGTGTACTGTTAGTGCAATTTATTTAATTTAATTTAGGTAATTTCCAATCATTTTTGTACACATTCTGCAGACATTGGCCATTTTAGGAACTGCCCCAACAATCCATTTAAGAAAGTAAACCAGAGATCTACCATATTTCACTGTTTGCTGTGGCAATTAAAGGGGCAGTATTATATAAAATTGACTTTGTGAGCTTTTCATCATATTATAATATTATTGCCTCATCAAAAACATACCTAGAGAAATCTTTTAATATCCATTGGCAACCATTCAGCTGACCCCTGTGGGGACCGAGGGCCACCTTCGAGGCAGAGTTTTTCCTTGGAGCTGCAGTTTCCAAGCTTCTGAGCTTCCGCCTCACAGCGCACACCTACCCTGCAACTTCCCCACTCAGCTCCTTCAGACTAGCCATCAGCAATTAGCAGACACTTAGTGTAACTGTGTATCAGCTCAGCTCGTTAGGAGCTAATTCTCAGTGACACTGGTAAAAAAAAAAATAATAAAATAGAAAAAAAAAAAAAAAATATATATAAGATCGGA
>CAEGAE010071838.1:0-22546 GCA_903067095.1 Girardinus metallicus | reverse complement strand
AATGCGGGCTGTAATCAAAGCTAAAGGCGGCCCAACAAAATATTAGAGAGTGTGACCATTTTTTGGTGGCGACTTTTTTTTTGGCCAGGCAGTGTACTCTCACACATACACTGTCGGGTACCGGTTAAAGTTTTCGTTGCAGGCCTGATGAAGCTAGGGTGCAAAGTCGCTACGAAAATCCTCTTCTCCCAGTTTAAACAATAAAACCAACTCAGACCTGCTCGCTCAGCCGACGTCCTCTCCGTCAAGGATGCTTTGCGAGTCCAACTTCTTTTAGCACGACTCCGCCACACGAGTTGCAGAACCAGTCCTCAGTCGCGCTGGAGCCAGTGTCGCCATGTTGACACATTCCTCTCACCACTTCAGATCCCAGTTCACCTCGGATCAACTGCAGTTTTCCTCCGTGCTTTTCAGTACAAAACACTTTGGCAGGTATCCTTACACACCATGTGCAGGTTTACTTGGGCAGAACATGCATGAAAAGGTCCTGTTCCTTTTCCCACCTCAACCTCTGCACGCAGTAGCAGCAGTCTCCATTAGCTTCCTCCTCGTCTTCTCCCATGTTCTTCTACCTTCTTCTTCCCATCATCCCGTTGTCCTGCCCCCCCCCACTCTGTTGAGTTCACGTGTCCCTCATTTACCTAAACTACTTTCACAGATAGGCGATTCAATACAGTCTTTGAACGAATAAAATAATTGATCAAACAAGAATACACTTATGCAAGTACACAAGTCACCTCCAGAAAAACTTCGGCTTTCTGCTTTTTCCATTATTTCTCATGTTCCTCACAACAGTAACCGCTCCCTACATGTATATAATCACTGGGATTAAAAATTTACAAAAGCAATAATACAAGTTTCTCACTTATATTTTTAATATACCCAAAACCAACCTTGTAACTACTTTGCAAATATTAAAGGGCCTTAAGTACATGGTTTTTAACCAGGGGCTACATAATTTCTGAAATAATTTTAAATAGGCTACCCTTTCCCCTTAAATCATTTAACTGGAGAGTAAGCCAAATTGCACCGAGCTTGTTTTGCCGGCCCTTAATTGACAAACACCTGCGACCAAATCCTGTTATGTAATAAGCACAGAAACTGTAGAGAATAACAAACAGGCTTTCTTGTCTTCTCTCTCCCTTTCTTTGCTTCCTTCATTCATAAACAAAACCTTCTCCATTACCTTTGGGAAAATTAAATTAAATAGTAGCCACTGACACATGAACCCCGGCTGGCACCTGGACCAGTAAATTAGGAATGTGAAGCAGAGCGGGCGGGCGAGGAGATGCCCTGAGTCAATTAGCTGGTCGGTGAAGTGTTTTTAGGGGTGAGTGAACCACCAGCAGATGTGGCGATAAAGAGGGAGTTAATTCAATTAATGAATTTGATGCTGCTCCAGCCATTATCAGAGCCAGTAAGGAGTGCTGGTGCGGAGCAAAGCTGCAAACACAAAACAAGATTAACACTGTCTGATAAGAAGTGTTCGCCAGGCAAAGCTCATCTCTATGCACACAATGTACTGTGGGCCTCTCCTTGTGTCACTCCTTTGTCTCACTTTCAGCACATCTCAACTCCTATCTCCATCTGAATGTCTATCTTCCCCCTTTGAAACAATTAGCTTTCTCCCTCTTTCAACTAACCTATTCCGGTGTTCTATGCTAGATTCATTAATTTATTCATAAAAAGCAATCAAGATATCCTACACGCTGTCAGTCATGCTAATTTGTTTCATTTAATTTAACTTACTTCAGTGAGTAAACTTTCATCATGTAATTTAAAGGTCTACTGACTTAAACATCTTAATTAAAGTGCCTACAAGTAACTAAGTTTGTTGCAACTCTTGATCAGTTCAAATTTACAAGCTGGGCTAAATACAGAGTTGATCAAATATATATCAAATAAAACATTATCCATCCCTATTATTGACAACATATTTCATTTAAAGAGCAAAGAAGGAGTAAGTCACAATAAAATACGTTGGACATACAGCAAATATTTCCATCTTACCACTTCTAGTCTGCACCCAGAAATGCAGTCCCACTATTCTACTTGGATTGGCTTGACATATTCAAAGCCAGAGTTTGAAGGGATGTTAGAAATGATGGAAGAAACTTTACAAAAGCTTCAGTCCGGAAAAGGAAACAAAAAAAAAAGATAGATGAATGAATTATGGTCACATAAGCTACTCTAGAAGTCAAAATTTTGTTTTGAAGAACTTGGAGTGCCCAAATTAAAACCTGTGGAGTCACCGGCAATGATCTGTGGAGAAGAGAGGTCCTCAAAATAAGCCAGGATTTCCATTGAATAAATCATTTAATTATTTTTATTTCAGTTCTTTATTTCATCTGTTCTTATGAGAAGTTTAAAAACAACTGCACCCACTACGAGGCTGTGAGAAAAACTCTTGGTGAAACACTGGTTCAACTAAGTTGGACACTGTGTAATCGTATATATCTCAGAGTTCATACAATAAAATAAAAGAGTAAGAAAAAAAACTCTGTACTGAATGTTTTTTCAACCTCTCCTCCTTTAATGTTAATGCACACCCTCTAATTTTATCTGGAGGCAGTTCAGTAAAGCTGTGTTAAATTGGCTTAGCTCTGAATTTTAACCTTTTGAAAAGCTAACTTCACTTCCGAAAGAAGAGGGAGGGGGAATCCATCACTGGCAAAGATCAATGTCTGTATTATCAAGACAAAAGAGGAAATGGGTCTGTTTTGAGAATATCAGAGTTGAAAAAAGTTTAAATGTTCAAAGGTGTAATAAAAGGGATTTCTACTAAGAGTTACTTAGTTATATCTGAAGTGGATTGATTTCAGTTCTTTGAAATTTAGTTAATGCTGACCGTCACTGAACAAGAGACACAATTACAATCAGGTGGCCATACAAGCCAATGTACTTTATAACAAAATGCTTTGACAATTTACTTTGGAAGTACTGGGAGAGAAAAATTATTGACCGTTTCAGGCATTCTAGGCATTGTTTGATGCCTCAAAAGAACAATTTGGTGTCTTATCTACAGTAAGAATAAACATTGTTTATCTTCTCATTGGCAGGGAGAATGACTGACATGTGGAGCCTAGATACAAGCACTGGAAAATCCTTGGCATCATTTAAAAAAAGAAGGGATATGAAGCAAATGCCAGAGGGAGAACAGTTGACTTCAAAGGGAAAAAAAAGTTGGGCGTTGTGACTTGTCATCTAACGACACTGACAAATTCATGACAGGTCAAGAACAACTCCCATAAGGGAAAGATTTATGTTAACATGGCTGCATAAACTCAGCCTTTGATCGTGTCCAAAAAAAAAAAACTAATTCGTCTTATAAGGTTTAGTAACATTTGCTGATCTTTTTTAAGCTTTAGTTCTAAGAATTTCCTCATTTCAAAGAAATAGCAAATAATAAGATAATTCTAAGGTCTTAAAAATGTTTAAAGTACTAACGTATTTTTATTCAAACTAATACATTTCAAGTCACCTGTAAAAGAAAACAAAACTTCGATCAGCTCTGTACGTTCAATAAATGAATGATATTACCTTCACTTGGCTTTAAAGTTATTTAAAAGCCAAGATACTATGCAGAGAATTATTCAGTCCAAAACATTGAAATCAGGGGATCCAATCATTTCTATGGCCACACTTGTATAAAATCTTCCACCTGGGCATGCAGACTGCTTCTACAAACATTTGTAAAATAATGTAAAAATAATGGTTGCTCTCAGGAGGCCAGTGAATTTCATCATGGTATCATGACAGACTGCCATCTGCACAAAAAGTATGGTGGTGAAATTGCCTTGCTTCTAAATATTAATCACAACATGTTGGTTTAATATGACAAAGTGGATGGGATTGGAGATAACAGCCACTTATCCATGAAGGGCACATAAATTCCCACAGTGGTGTCAGAGGATCCTGAGGCCAAACGAGTACAGGTTACCAACTCGCTCAAGAGACAGACGTAACAAACCTTTAGCCGTTTTACAGGATTCAGATTAGCTTAAGAACAGTACATGGAGAGCTTCATTGGTTAGATTTCCAGGGACATGTAATTGTATCTGAGCTTTACTTCAGCTAGTTCAATACAAATATCAAGTTCATTGGTGCAAAGCACCCTGCCACTTGACAGTAGATCAGTGGAGACGAGGCTCTTCAGTGACACCCACAGTTTCACCATCAGTATCTGGAGATGTACATCATGTGCACAAATAGATGAAATAAGGGTTATTAGTTTTAATCAAGGTGGTTGCTTGTATTCTACTCAGCTGCAGCAAAATGTTTGTATTACATATAAGAACAATGAGCAGATTTCGGAAAAAAAATTGGCAACAATAAAACACGTGCTAGCATTTTGTAAAGAGGGCTAGGGGAGGATAGAATGGCAAGATTTTATTAACAGAGATTCTCAGCAATCACCTTGATTCAATTCAGTTAGATATTTTAAATAATATTAAGATTATTTTAAAATCCCTAAAATGTTTCTTGAACAACTGCATCACCACTGTCAACATCAGAGAGAAGAATTAAGAAAATGTATTTTTTGTTTTTGCAAGCAGATAGAAACATAGTGCCACACTACTAGCAAATGATGGAATTATCTTAAAGTTTTGTAGAGTGTGGCATTTACTGATTTTTATGAATGAAGTATGAAGAGAAAACAAACAAGGTGGAAGGTATTAACACTAATGCTAGATACTGCTGAGCTGCTGTTACAGACCAGCAGTATCTAAGCTTTTTGGGAATCCTTGGAATTCAGTGCTAGCTCAAACATGGCAAATAAGACTAAAACTTAAATCTTTGCAACTAAATGTAGTTCACAGACTTTGTTGAAATTTATATAAGTTACTTGTTTTCTGTAAAGTTAAATAAAGCCAGGTGTTCTTCCCAATTCTTGTGTTGCTTTAAATATCACCAAACTACCTGTTTATTTCTTCATTACACTTTTAAAAACTTTAAATATTGTGATGCTGTGTAAATCTATTCGGGGCCACCTTTAACAAATTCTTATGTAAGATCAAGTGTCTTATTTGGCATGTCAAACTTTTTTTTTTCAGGGTCAAAATATACATGAGCCAAAATCTTCATAATTTATATCAAACAAAAAAATTACTGCAACTCTCTGAATAAAAATGGGTTATAAATTGGCTTGAATATTACAACGATCTCTGTGTACCGACTGTGTATTTAAAGCAAAGCCAAGGGAATGATGACACCCAGGGGTGTGACAGTGCAATATCAAATGCGGCATAAAGAGAGTCACCTCCAGTACATCACAGCTTGACTCTCATTACAATGTAATATTCCAAATGTAAAATTCAAGAACATTACTAGTCTGGTGCACAGACATGTTGGATATTTCAATTCTCAATTGAGTCACTGGATTTGTGGATCAAGCACAGGATTTTAGATGAGAACTCATTTGAAAACTATGTCATGATGGTTTTTCGTTCTTATTTTTCTTGTTTAGCAGCAATGCATGCCAATCAGGGTGGCAAAAACTTCCAATTTCCAATTTGCCTTAATGCTGGATTTCAGGAACCAGCTACTACTGCTGCTGCTGTGCTGTAGATTACAGTTGAAGGAATGAGGTCATGTTGTATAAGACAGAAGCCCGATCCCTATGGCTGCTATTTGAAAGGAAGCCTAGCCAGTTAAATGCAGGATACAAACACACACAGTCAGTGCTTCCAGTAAAACCTACTTGACACAAGGTTGGATCCCGGGGATAAAAATTAGGCTTTGCATTTGCTCTGTGGGTTTGGATGGATGATCCTGGACTGATCCAATATTTGGAGGGATGCAGAACAGGCCAAGCAGTATAATCTCAGGATATAGCATGGCAGATTATTACAAGTTGGTAAACCTGATGTAGAACGGGTTACACAGATTAACTCTGACGCTACGGTTGGTGATTAATTTGTCACAATTTGTACAGTTTCTGTATTGCTCTAAATTGCACATTTACCTCAAAAGGCTTCACGATCGGTTTTGTTTTCACACTGAAGATTTCAACAAGGAAACTCCTGTAAGCAACAAGGCAATTTAGACACAAACTTTATAAATTGGTTCGTAGAGCAACTTTTCCCATTGGACCTTTTGATAAATGCACTTTCTTGAGCTTTAACACAAGTAGCAATCTACAACATCTTGGCATTTAAGACCTTCTTAGATTGGTTTCATGAAACTTGGAATTTATATCGTGGTAAATGTACCTGATTTAGAAGATTTTAATATTCTTTCTTTCCACCTTTTGAAACTGACTCTTTCCTGTCCGCTTCTACATCTCTGTTTACATAGAAATCGATCTGATGCACATTACTGCATATATATTTGCCTGTGTCTAAAAGGGATGATTTTCACCAAACTGAATGATGGTTTTGGCAAATATGTGTAAAACTAAAAAAAAAATGTCTGAGTGCTTTTCTGATTACCCACTTCTTTAAGTGTGCTTTTTTTGTATGTATTCATGTTTGCATACATTTATGCAAACATGAATACATGTATGTATATAACCATGAAGAAAACCGAGCAAAATGTGTCCCCTACTTGATAATTTTCAGTTCATTTGCTTTACTGTCAGAGAAATAAAACATTTATGCATCAAATAGAGTAATAACATAATAACCATAGCTGTTGTGTATATACAAATTATACCCATCTAAAACCATTACTTAAACAATTAATCTTTGTGTACGCTAAAGCTTTTTAATTACAGTCTTTATAAATGGCTGACTATTTGTTATACCCTCTAATTAGATCGTAAATTGTATGAGCACATTGCTGTGCCAGGTTTGACACATACAAACAAAACATTAATGGACTAATGACATGGACGGCATAAACAACAGTAAGAGCTAAAGCAGTTGAGAAGAGACTAATTGCTTTTTTGTACCTTATTCCCAAACTCACAGAGGTGTTAACGCTGCCATTGTGTGGTCAGGTCATCAGGCATTGGAACTTAGATACAGCAAGTTTTCCAGCTTCACCAAGGTTGAGGGCAGTCATTGTATGTGATGAAATAGACAGCTGGCTAGGTACTGAACTCAGAGTACTGTGAGAGTCTAAATGTCACTTGTTGTTGTATTTGGCAGTATTGTGACATTTCTGTGTTGCTCCAGGAGGGTGGCAAGTTGATTGCAGGAGTAGTGAGAATAAAAATGATGGCCACCATGCAAATCCAACTTTGCCCAACTAAAAGTTGACATTATTGTGACATTGAACATTTTGCAAACATCAGATAATTGGCTCTGTCAGAGAAAAAGCACACTACAACAAATAAATAAATTCCATCCTGATTTCACGTTACTCTTTCTGCAGGGAAGAAAATAAGCACATAATGCAGTTTATACTATTGGGTAACAGAAGGTGAAATTGCTCTTACATCAATTCAAGTCTGATCTGCCATGTCAACCATTGTGTAAGATCAGTATGAACTTCATTATTTGCACCAGTGCGCTTACTTGAATGGTAACTCTCAGCAGACTACACATCATATAGAAGACAGGGAAAAGCTATCGGTGAGGTTTGCCAATTGCAAATTTGTGTTTGTGCTAAAATTGTCATGGTAGTTGAGTGAATGGGTGTGGACAGAAAGGAAGACGTGATCTCTCTTAGCACTTGTTTTGTACCTTTTTCGGTTTGTTTTCAGATAGCGGTATCAGCAGTGTAAGCAAAATAATCTAAATTGAAATCGTGTAAGGATTTACAGACCAAATTGTTTCTTAGAAGGTTTTTCAAAATGACACATTTTTACTTTTGGTACAAACAACAGAATTTTTAAAGTTCATGTTTCGCTCTCTTGTTGATAAGAAGAGAAGTCTTTTCCTCATCACATCTTTCCCAAACTCGTCTTTAAATTCTTAGGTGGAGTAGATACACAAACAGAAAAAAAAACAACAATTGCATTGTTGTAAAACTGTAAAAAAAACAGAAAAAAGTAAACATTATATTACTAGAAATTTCAAAGAAATCCTGACTAAGTATTTTCACCTATTTCATAAAATGAAGCGCGCCAAGAGTCTTCATTCAACACTCGTGCAAGAATTGAAGTTCACATGGCAAATGACCGTATGGCATCTTCCTAAAATAAAGTTGGATTCAGTGCAGTAGAATGTAGTTAAAATAACATCCCTGATGGACAATGTCTCCAGTCCCATGAATGAAGCTGTTGCATAACTGGAGAGCTCCTTCAGTGGCAGACTGCTGCATCCTTGTGCACAAAGGAGCGTTATGGTGCATCCTTGCTTGTGGATTATATAAAAATATATTGCAGTTCACAGTGAAATCTATGGAGTGATTTGAACGTTACTCTATGAAACAAACTTCTTACTTTGATTTTGACAGACTGTTGAGATGCAATGATAGACTGAATGACAAAATGTAGCTGTAGGATTTCTCTTTATCTTCTGTAGAGATACAACAGATAAAAACACTAGTTCAAAGCACATTGGCAATATAATTAAGATGAAAACTTAAACGTCAACATTTGCTTACTTGGTTTTTTTGTGGGGTTTTTTATATGACTGTAGTGAGATAAATGTTAATTTTTATAGGCTTTTTATACATCTCAAACATTGGTGCTAAGAACACTGGCTGGCATAGCAGAGAACAGATTTTGATTTATTTAATTCGCAGCATGACTTAGTAACTATACAAAATCTAGCTCATCAACTGTTCTTAAAAAAATATTTCACCAGAATAATGAGAGTTCATTGCCAGCTATGACCTATTTTAACTGTCACAGCCTTGAACAACAGTAACATTAGTACAAAAAATAACTTTGGCTTTTCAAGCAGTCTTAAAAGCCAGCATGGAGTATGCTCTAGTGTGGATCAAATTCAAAGTTAGAGAAAGAAAAGTAATATTGTCTTACTGGAATAAAAACTGACTACCTCAAAAAAGTCATAGTGTTCAACTTTGGCTTAACCCCTCAGAGAAGATTTTCCATTTCTTAAAAAGTTTTAGACCTGGTAGTAAAGTTAAAATAAACTATGTAGAAAGAATTACTGTTTGGACAAACATGTCACACTTCCCAGACAACATTAAAATAAACTTAATGACATCTTTTTTGTGTAAACAACCGTGGAAGACAACATTATCCTTGCGAAACAGTTTCATCATCCACTGTTCATGGTGTTCATTTCAGAGGACGTGCCTGACATTACTGAATCCCAAGCTAAGACGTAATTTAAATAAAATCCAAGCTTTACACACAAGCTGACAGCAGACATGGATTGTTTCTCTTGCTCTCTCTCTCTGTCTCCCTCAGTCAACGGGTAGATAAAATTCACAATTCAAGGTTTGATTTAAATTGCAGCAATTTGCAGTATGCTAGTCACGCATCATGGTCTTTTACTTTACCTTGACCTTTACAGAAAAACTGCAAAGAATACGATACAAAATTTTATACTTTTTACGCAGCTGCTTTCAAAGTTAAATTTCAATTCCGCAAAACAAATATTTGCCCATAGTATGAGTGCTGAGACTTTCTCGCCGCTGCACTCTTGTCGGTGCTTATGAGCGTGAGAGGTGTTCTTCCACTTTGTTGTGTAAATAAGCTGCCACTTTCTCCGGCAATTTAAATGACTCCATGGCACGCTGTAATTGTCAGGAGAGCAGAGAATCAAACAAACTAATCTCACAACTGATTGTTTCCACAGCTGCTCAAGATTTCCAGCAACCCGTCTTCCACCTTCTCAGTCTCTCTTTTTCCACAATTATTAATTTTGCAGACATGATTTTGTCTTTTTTTTTTATTTAAGGTTTTCTGCAGGAGTCTGATTCAAATATCTTACATAAATGAAAATGATGGTGGCAATAAACTTAGGTTTGTTCCTTGGATTTCATTATCCAGAAGGCAACAAAGACAATCAAACAAAAATAAAATATCAAGCAAGATATATATACAGAGTAAGGTGTAACTACTACTGATATGTGCAAAAATAAAATTAATGTATGACACATACACCATTTACAACTGTGGAACAAAAAAAAAATGTACAACTGCAACATATTCATTTTATAATAATTGCCCTCTACATCTGTAATTCTTCTTTACACCTACATGCCTGTGCTGTTTTATTGCCAGCTTTTATTTGCCCGCTTATACTATTATGCTCATTTTTATCTCTAAAATGTATCGACTTGAGCTGTTTCCTTAGCTACCGTTATCAGATATTTTAATGGTGAATTCTTAACTTGAATTAGTTCTAATATATGTTTTAATACACACAGGTATAAATGTTTTAGTTGTTGTGGACTACTGGATACTCACGTATTCATATATCCACATCTATCCCTCTATACATCTATCTATTCTTACTACTTCTTTTGACTAGATAGAGATATTCATTATAAGAAAAAATATAAGCTGAGTATTTTTTCCTCCACAGATTTCAATACATCCTCTGCAAAACTGATATAGAGACTTGTCATGGACCACTGTGGGAATTTCAAGCTATGATGACATCAAGTAACTTTATTAGAGTTTCACAACATCACATATTTTAAATTTTAAACAAAAATGTATTACACCAACTATTTTTACTGACAATGGATTAGCAACAATAATTCCCCGTGCTGCTAAATAATTCCATTTAATTACTACAGTGATAATGATGTTATCTCAAAAATCATTATCACTGTAATGTTGTTTGAGATAACATGTCAAACATCATTATTTGTTTTCCCTATGTACAAAACATTTGTTGTTGATTGCCAGCAGTAATGTTTTCTGGTAATATTTCAAATCACCTATTATTATTATTTTGTAAATGGGGAAAAACAACTTAACCTGGGATAGGTGACCAGAAATGTGCAGTTACAAGCAAGGGAAGGGCAAAATAAATTACTTACTTTTCCATATAGTTTTAAACCTGTAAGTTAAGAAGACATTTATTTATCTTGAAACCAGAAGCTGGCCCATGCCAAGCAGAGACCTAACAACATTGCAGGCTTGGCCTTACCTAATCAGTGGTTTTACTATGAGGCACATAAAATACGGATTTCATTATCTAGATCTTTCTGCAAAGATTTATCAGAATCATCGGTGGTAGACTGCAAAATCTCACACAGACATAGGGACACAAAACATTCATATAAATTCTCTTTTCATCTAAAAGATACAAGACCAAGCAGTGCAATATCACCTAATTTGCTGGTGGATAAACAAGAGCCCTGAGTCAAACATCTGACCCAGCTGACCCCAAAATAGCATAAATAAGAGATATTTCCCAAGTGTTTTGTATACTTGGAAAAAGAAAACATCATTATAAGAGGTATTTTATGTCTGCTTTTAGCAAGCACAATACCGGTTATTATATGGCATTCTTTCTAACCTTTTTAATGTGAGAAATGCTTTGTTCCTCCATCTTCTACTCAGTTCTAACTCTCTCTAATTAAGCACAATTTTCTAAATTAAAAATATAGCCATCTCTATACATTCATCAAAATAAGACTCAATCACCAATTTGGACAAAAGCTTTATAGCTCATGTTAAATTTGCTTTCCTAAGGTGCTTGGTAACACTGCAACTGACTAACTTTCTTCTCTATTATATATTAGCAGTTCTTATCAACCAGCACCATGCCCTCAGCATTGCTCTCACTTCACAGGGCTACCAACACCTCAACTGCCGGTGGATGTTTACACTGATCCCTTTATAAGAAGAATTCCCTTTGGGATGTTCTCTCTGTTTGCGTGCGTGCTTGCTTGCGTGCGTGTGTGGGTGTGTAAAGCTCCCTTGAGCCATAACACAGTCTGTCTGCATCAAGCTGTGGGGAGTGACAATGCTGGGTCTGTTCTCCCTAGCGCAGTTAAACGCTGTTTGCCAGCGAACGGGAGACCACTGATCATTTAGACCTGAACTGACCTTATCAGGAGGAAAAATGTTAAGGGTAAAAGCATGATATGTTTGTAGTTGGCATTCTTTTTTATTAGAGACAAGATTAATAGATTTTGTTATGCCCTTTAAGACAGTGTCTCCCAAAAGTACGTATACCCTTTGCCGTTTCCCATACTTATCAAGTACAACCACAAATGTTTGTGTATTTTGTAGGGAATTTAAAGTAAAATTGTAGAAAATTGTGAAATCAAAGGAAAAGTAACACATCGTTTTCCAATTTTGCAAAACAGAATGTGTAATGTTCTTTTGTCTTCAATCCCTGTACAGTAATACCAAAAAATAAAATGCCAATGTAGTAAAATTTAGGGTGGATTAGGTTATAATTAAACAGCCTATGCTTTTAACATATCATATCATGGAGTGCTTTTCAATCCACCAGCCAAAAATGGACAGAGTACATCACAAATGCAACGACAGTTTGGTTTTTATGGATAAGTAAAGAGAAGACAGTCTTTGTTAGAAGACTCAAGTTTGGAGTTAAAAGCAATGCAGGGCAGATACTCAAAACTTGTGAAATAGGGGACTCTGTTCTGTTTAGACCAAAGTTCAACTTTTTGGCCTACACTCAACAAAAGCAACTATGAAACGGTTTGGATCAAAGCCCATTCGTCTTGTTGGAGAGTTGATTTTGCTACAAAATGCTTAGTCTCTACAAGTGAAAAGCTGGTAAAGTCATCTCTTAAGACTTACATATGTTCTTACAGTGAGAGGTGGTTCCAAAAGGTATCAGTTGTATTTGCAATGGTAACGTAACCACTTGAAAGTTTCTATTGTACAATTATTCATTGATTGATGTCAAATAAGCTCCTCATAAACAAACTGAAATTTGTGGTTGTAGAATTACCAAATTTGGAATGGCTGAAAGAATACTCATTTGTGAGAGATTGTAATTTATTTCAGTTTTTTGTCAGGTGTCAACTATTTCCTACATCTACATTTAATGTGAAGGGATTTTTTTTGTTACTTTCCTTCTGCCACTTATTTTCCTAATACCTTTTCTCTGGGATTACATATTTTAGTTTCATAATAAATGTTTTTGTTTCTAATCTAATTTTCTCCCACACAAATATTTATAATTTTTTATATAAAAAATAAATAAATAAATAAATAAATAAATAAATAAATAAATATTTGGAAAAAAAGTACAACGAACGGGTAAAAAAAAAAATAAGGGGAACAGCTTACTTCAAAACTGAACAAATTGCCTTTACTGAGTTCAGCACTAAACAGATATTACTTAATCATAAAGTCAAACCCACCCTAAAATCATACTTTTGGAGAACTATTTTGAGTGATAAACACTGATGTGTACTCTCCAATTTGTTAAGTAGTTCTCAGCAGCATTTACAAAAAAATAGCAAACATGCAAGTTTATTTTTTTGGGGAAAAAAGACATGCTAAGCTTGAAAGAGTCTGTCACCAATCAAAATAAAGAAATATAAGAAGCATGCTGACATCTCAGCTGGGCAATCTGTCAGCCAGTGTTTTAGTCCTTTTTTGCTTCCTGTTGCTCATCACTCCACATCTCTTTCAAGCCCTTGACAAAAACCAGCAGGAAGGAAATAGCTAGGAAAAGGCCATGATTTTTTTTGACACATTAATTAGTAGGATACTTGCATTAGTAGACTGAAATACAACATGAAAAGATGTTTGTTTCATGTTTTAACCTTGTTGGAGTTTGGTGCCAATCTGTGTAAATAAAATGTGCACCTCTCCTGGAGTCACAATAAGATCTGAAATGTTTCTTTTCACTCACACTTCAAAAGATCAAAGAATCATTTAAACCTACCAAGAAAACTTAGAAGTTACTTTCTCAAATGTCATTTAATGTTTGTCTCTTACATTTGTTCTAATGAGTCTGTGGTTGAATCGCCAAGCACAAGAAGTTCAGAGATGTTTTTTGGTATAGGGAAATCTTTCTCAATTATTTTCTGTTATGCCCCCCTAGGGATCATAATTTTTTTTTCATGAGAAAATGTGCAAATCATTCACTGGGATGTGCATGTTTAGATTTAATTCAGTAAAAACATTTTACAATTGTAAGCACTGGTTACTTGTCAGCTTCTTCAGTTTAGTTTTTTCATGAGGTATATAGTTTTCAACATTTACTATGGAAAGCTTTATAGCAATATTGCTTCTATTTCAGCTTGTCATATTCAAAGAGATGAAAAGTGCATAACATTTAGCATTAAAAATAAAAAGATAGGTTCCATGTATTTCCTGGCCTTTTTCTGTGAGCTACAGTTACTGTACTTTCTTATGATGGAGTATAGAGGCCAGGCTCTGACTTTTTGATTTGTGTTTTAAATACCAGTAAAGTTGGATGAGAATAAAGTCGCAATTTTATGATAACTTTTCACCATAACATAAGGTTATAGTTGATACTGATTTAATAAATGAGTAAATACTAAATGTTTTAGCACATCAGTAGCTAATTTTCAGCCCCAGGACTTTGAAACAATTGTTTAAACAACTTTTGATTTAATAGAAAGAACCAGACTACTGAGCTGGTCACATATCACAGCTTTTTAATTTATCGACATTCCTCCGGCAATATTGCGTCTTTATTCTGCCAACATTTAAACTATTCCGCTAATACGACTTGGTTCTCGCAGTATTGTGACTGTATTCTTGTATAAAAATAAAAATCTCTTAGCCTGGCCACAAAACTCCGTCATACTTGCTGTACTGACCTCTGCTGCCGTTCTTCTTTTCACTGTCAAACTTCTCCATCTCTCCTCTGTGACGGTAGATATATTTCAAAACATCTGCGCTTGTGTCCTTCGCTCCGTTTTTTTTTTCTTTCTTTTCCTCTGCTCCATTTAGCACAACGCTGTGTAGCCATTTCTCCTAGCTTGAACAGGCAGGCTGTGGATTAGTTTGAACACTGCTGCCACCTAGTGACTGGAGGCTTGTTTATCAGTTAAGCATGAATATAAAGTCCTGCGCCTCATGACCCATTGACACTTCGCACATCCCACTGGGGGGGTATGCTCCACTATTTGACAAGTACTGGTATAAGGGATTGGTGATTGAGATGTGAAACAGGTGAGCTTGATATATATATATATATATATATAAATATAAAAAACAGGAATTACTGATTAAACTACAACGTAAGACACCCAAATCATTACACTCTATTCCATTTAAAACACGAAGCACACTTACTAAGGCTTGATCAGTTCTGACCCTTGAATGAGGAAAAAAAAAAGTCTGCTTTGGGCTTCTTCAATAGGATTCTAACAGTACCTCCTGTGTAAAGCTTTCTCTCAGACCTTTAAGAGTGAGCTGCATAAACCAGTTTAATATAGACATGGAAAATTAATCTATATGAGGAGTAAGCCTGTAAATTCACTGCAGTGCCTTTCATGGTTTTTATGAATTTGTAAGCAGCTACTCAAATAGAAGAATAACATCAGAAAAAAGGAAATGCAGCTCGTTCGTGTCAGCAACCTGCTTTGTGTATTTGCGCCAATTTGTACATCACGAAAAGCAAGATAAGGAGAAAGAAAGGGGACCTTAAGGGGTACATAGCAAGGATGAAAGGAGAAATCTGAAATGAAACAAGCACATATCCTCCAGTGATTGCCATCCACAACTCAATAGGAAATTTGAAAGTTAGAAAATTTGGACTGATTAAAATAAATGTGGAAAACCATATAAAAGAGTGGCAGACAAACCATGAATGATTTGTAATCATGGTGTGAGCTTATCAACTGGATGTGTGAAGTAATCTTGTTTCAAAAGTATATCTATCTATATATGTAGCAAAATGATATTTTAAGTTTGGAAAGTTTATCTTTTAAAGAATGTTCTATGTAGTTCAGCTCATATACAATGGATTTGTGTTTGAAACTTGTACACAACTCAGATGACAAAGCTGAAATATATCCCTGAAACCACAATGGTTAAAAATAAAGTAAAATAAATATATTAAAAGCATTGTTTACATTTAGCTCAGGTTTTAAAATGAGAAGACACAAAAAACTATTATTTAGATTTCAAACATGTATAATTGGATCCCATAGCGGTTAATTGTTTCTCTAATTTCTCGCTTTAACTGATTTATCGTGAGAGCACGCAGTGAAACACTTGCTTGTAAAAGTCGTAGCAATTCAAAATGTTAAAATAAAAAGGAGAGGAGATGTTGATTCTGAGCAATTTATTGTGTTAACTCAGATTGAAATGGCCAGCAGGCATCTCTTTAATTGCTTCACATGCATTTTTCAGGTATGAATTGGAGATGTATGTGGCAAGATGCTTCATAACAGCCATATAACATTTTGTACCCTCACTCAAATAGGTTTCTGGTTCTAATGGCATGGTCCAACATGCTCTTAACATTGTCTACTTCCAGGTACTCTAGGTAGGTTGCAGTTATGGAATAAGACAGAACTGGAAGATAATGAGTTCCTGGTAGGTTCACCTTCGATGACTCTCAAGTCTTTGACAGTTAATTAGCATAGTATTCTCTCAAGATGTTTTTGCAACTTTTTGCAACAAAACATTTTGTGGTTCTGTGATCACACCCCAATATTTTTGCAATTTCCAGAGTGTTGCATCCTTCTGAAACCCTTGTTTTAGTTTTTACTTTTTAGAGTCAGTATTTTTGGCCCAATTTCCCTAAAGACAATTGGGCCTAAAGAAAAGAAGCTGCCTAATAATTATGTACACATTGGTATAGGGGGCTGATCTCCTTAAACCACACCCTTCCTCATTATATAAGTAAACATACACATCAACAAGGAATTTTCAGAGGTTGCACTTGTTTGAGAACCACTGGTCTATTATAAGGCAATGGAGCTATGTGACACCTATAAATAATATATCACTTGTTTTTTGGCTTGATCATGAGTCACGATTCCTAAAAATATGAGCAAGGCTACTGTGTATTTCTAATCCCTGCCAAGGTTGTATCTCCTCAGTGCTCTTCGTTTCTGTTGCCGGGGGCGTACCGCATGGCCATCGAGGTAACCAGGGATGTAGAAATAGAGTTGAGTAGTGGGGTTTAGTACCCTGCATCTCTCTCTGGCCTGGAGACTGCTTTTCCTGTGCTTCGATGCCAGCCTACTTCGTGTCTGGTGAATGGCTACTTTGTGGGGGTGCCTGATGTCTATCTGCCTGGGGCTGCCATGGCCTCTAGTAGCTGAGGCTACCTGCATAATCCTGCTCTTGGGCACCGAGTGCTGCCAGGTTCCTACTTTTCTCACTCTTATAGCATCTTTGCAATTCCAGCTGACAGCAACATACACACATCCCCATTTCAA
This sequence comes from Girardinus metallicus, assembly GCA_903067095.1. NCBI lineage: Eukaryota > Metazoa > Chordata > Actinopteri > Cyprinodontiformes > Poeciliidae > Girardinus > Girardinus metallicus. The sequence goes on along the minus strand of CAEGAE010071838.1, from coordinate 5,374 downwards.
ATACTTAAATACCTACTGTGCACACAGAGACACATGCATTTACAATCATGCATCCATACAAATAATTCAACAGGTTGAAGGTCATTCAAACACAGGTTTATATTTTATTAATGCAACCCATCTAATCTGATGCAAGATGCAACACTGATCCAATGAAGTCATCCAAACAATTAAGATATAATCTCCACATACCCATTTGGTTGAGCAATAAATAAATAAAAACAAAAGAGAATCAAAAAACAAGACAGTCACCACAAGAGTAACGTACTCTGTCTCAATTGCGCAAGACAATGTGAATTACACTTGGCCCTAATGCACACATGCACTATTCAGGGCAGGAGGGAATTACGCTTAAGTAAACATACTTTGACGACGTGTCAGGATTTGGTTTCCTCTTGTTTAGAAGTAAATAGTTTGCATTTTTACACACTGACAAGCGTGGCAAGATAGGGAACAGTTGGAGAGCAGGTTAAATCCTTTAGAAACAGGAAGCTAATCAATCAGATTCTTGAATTTATAGCTGAAAAGTCTTATCAGTTATTTCAATTTTAGCCATTACCTGCCAGCTTTAATTTAACTTACTCAAAGAATCTGCATCTTTTTATATATTTTTTTAGTTTTGTCTCTTGAGCTTTAGTTTCATGTTGCCACTTGCCATTTAGATGTTATTTGTAGCTTTTTCTCTCTTGTAATAATTAATGTATGATTTCTAAAAATTTTAAAAGTGGGTATTCTTCTTTCATTTTTAAACCTGTCACTACCCCTCCCCTTGTTTTTAATACTCTTTTGTCTTCTAGTCATTCTACCCACCAGTGCTCTGACTGGAGAAAGAAAGAATTAAAGAGATCATATGAATCTGTATGCAGATACAAACAGATCACAGCCATTGGTAGACACTGACACACACACACAGTCTGAGCCCCCCTGAGCAGCTTGAGGCTTATCCACCCACGGTGTTAGTAGCCCTGTAGGATGATAAAGGCTTGGTTCCAAAGTATCAGCTTATATCTTTAGATCAATGGCTGACCCACTACCCAGATGAAGCCACACAGACCAACACTACACAGCTTAAAGGCCAGTGAAAGGCGCTGTTCAAAACAACATGCTGAATTTTGCATGGGTCTAATGATTTTCCCCAGATTCCCTTTCTGTCAGTTTGTCAGTCTTTTTTTTTTTTGTTGCTCTCTCTGGGTTTATGCCATTGGATTTTTCTCTTTTCACTGCTGCATGCTCAGCAACTAGGCTTATGCCTGTGAAAGTAAGCTGACCTGTTTAAAGTGCACAAAAGACTTGATTTGATACACTTTTACATCCATTCATGAACCATTATGACTAAACCCAAAAACCCTGGACATTAATAAAACCTTTGAAAATTTTACCAAATGCTTTGCTTATGGGCAACAAGCTAAGTAGGGCTGTTGTAAATGAATATTTTAGTAATCAAGTAATCTATTGATTATTCCTACGATTAAACGAGTAATTGATTAAAAAAATTATAAAATAAAATATTGGTAAATCTGGCATAACACCAGTGTTACTATCAGATATCAATATCAGTCCAATTTTTCATATTTGAGCATCCCTAACAGTTTGTTTTTGTAGTTTAGAAAATTAACTTGTAACAATAATAGCTCACTTTCTTCAGTTAACCTGAAGAAAAGTTATACAAAAATCTGAAATTATATTCACTTTAATAATAAAGAGGCAGGCTCACAAATACGCTTATAAAAATAAAATGAAACTCATGTACCGCCACGATGCGCTCCGCCACCCATTTGTTCAGACCGGGATGATATGAAATGTATTGTGTGGTTCGTCCATAAAGCTACACTTAGACTGTAACCATCAGCCGCCCGCCGTGTTCTATCCGATCACCTGTATAAATACTCCCGCAGCGCTCTTCCGGGCGCTGCTTTGAGGAGAGAGGCTGCCGTACTCCAGGCATCGTGCTGGATGCCTATTGGTCCCCCAAAAGTGATGAAAACCCGGGCATTATCATCAATCAATAAAATCCCCATGGGCCGAACTTGAAGACTGGACGTTATGCCGCTAACACTTAGCTTTCATCAACAACTCAGAGGCGGAAGTGAGAGCGCTCTGAAACGCAAGTAAAGTCCCAGCCAGAACACGGCTAAATAATAAAACATCAATTAACGAAGCTTCGAGGCAGGTAAATTTTCCTCAAGGAATTTTAATAATCGAGGTACTTGAATCATTCGAGGAATCGTTTCAGCCCTAAAGCTAAGGCTTATGCGCTGCCCCAGTGTATGTTCTTTAGAGAAGGCTTAGGAAGGTTAGGGAGTGTTTGCTTGCTTGTATTTTTAATTCTTGACTATTTTCCCACAAAATATTTGTGGATGTGATCATTTTGCATAGGATGTTGGGAAATTAAGCATGTAATGTCCAAAGTGCAGAACTATAAAGAATTCCTAAACTGGAACTAAGAGGCCAAGACCAATTCCAGAGAAAATAGCCTCACAGCCCTGTAACAATCTTCAAACTTGACATATTGCAGTGAGGCAAGTGCCATTCTTCTGGCAACTGCCAGACTGGAGCATTCATCACTCCAGAAAACACTTTTCCACTGGTTTAAAGCTTCGCACCACTGCATTCAACACTCTGCACAACACTTAGAGATTTAACATTTGAATAAAGGTGTTCAGTGATGGAAAGCACTTTACATGCTGCTCCTGAGGTAATCTGAAGGTTACACAAAGTTTAGGAGTCTTCAGTTATTGGCTCTGCAGAAAGTTGGTGACTTGTATGTTGGTGACTACCTCCCTCAGCATTTGATGGCCCTACTGTGATTTTAAAGGCTGCAATTTATCTTTCCATTTCCAACTCCATTTGACCAGTCTTTCAAAAAAACAACAAAATGACTTTTGAATACTTTTCTCAAGGTAGAGGTTGATCCCCAACTGTGAGGGAAAAATCAATCTTTTTAAGTTGAAAAACCACAGCCTCTAATTGAGAGTCGCCTGCTCTCATCCTCATCTTTTCAAAAATGGAGGTCATAGGTTAAAGAGTTCAAAACAATACTACCCGTAAATAGGAAATATGAAGCCCTGGGGTCCCTGAACAAGACTAAGTCTTGAGATAATATCTAGACACAGAATCAAAGACTAGGGGGAGCATGGACATATTTTAAGTTACACAGGGAACAAGCTTGCCTTTGTTTTTTATGTTTTTGTTTATGTTCTCCTATAAATCAGATGATTTGTTAGATTACGATAAATACAGTAAGTTGCATATAATACAACCTATACATTTGAAGATAACTAATAAATGAGTAAATACAGAACCACAGAGTGAGGTTTGATGTAGTGAGTGAATGAGAGACAGAACATCAAATTTCAGAGAGAAAATAATGGCATTGCCATTTCAAAAAACTAGAAATGTCTTTGAAGTTAAGCTAAACAGCATCACTACAGAGACTGGGAATAAGAATTTGGAGGAAGCTTATTTTGTTTTAATAAAACAAGCTCTTTAATAAAAATGTATTTCTTACAGAGCTTAATGTAGTTTAGTTTAAGATAAATATGTGGTAATTTTTATGAAAGGTGGATTAAATATGAACATGGTGTCATGAACTATTAATTATCCACAGTCCACGAACATCCCTAGTTAATAAATCAAATTCACCCTTTAACAAGAGCAAATGTGGATCTCAGTCAGAAATGTGGTGTCTGTAAAATGGTTGTTTGATTTATGAAGATTAATCTTTTACTCAAAAAATCTGCAATCACCAGTTTATTTTCAGAACATTTTTTATGAGATAAAGATTATTCACAAAACTTGAGTCCTTAACTCCTGATCTTTTAAACTGCAAGTCTGAGACATGTCTGCAGAATTATTGTGTGACTTAAGTTTGATTCAGACCTTAAATTTGGGGAACTTGAAGATATGAGTAATACAAGTAAAGAGCATGAGAGATCAAGGGACTACTGTAAAAACTGATGGAAACACCAATGAAATACCATTAAATAAAATAGGTACCGTTTGTTCATTTCAACCATCCACTGCTTATTCTGATATTTCTTTGCAGGGCCAGGTTGAGGTGTATGGTATATGCTGGGCAGGTCACCAGTCCATCACAGAGCAGTACAGAGACACACTGGACAGACAAACCATGTATGCACACAATCAAATCTAAGAAAATGTTACCTTAAAGCTCAAAGAATCACTAAGCTTAAGTTAGCAGTGCTTGTGTCCAACTAATTTGCTACAAATTACCAGTTTTTGTTCTTGTGCAATTCAAGAAGGTTTCATACAGTTTCTTGGCTTTAGTAACTGTTATGTATTAGCAGCTTTACAGGAAGTTCTCGCTCAGATCAAGGAGTGTAAAAGCCTAGCAACCGTTCCAGCCAATAGTGTTCCTCTGGGGTGCACTTGCTTCTTTCCAATGGATGTGCTTGGGTGGCTACAATAGACAGGGGTCTCCTAGCACAACCTACACCTTGGGTCTTGACTGGTGTGGTAGATCTGAACCTCTATTGCTCTGGTGTTTAGGGCCTGTTCCTGTGCAGCCAGGATGAGTGCCTCTGTGCTGTCCTTGAATCCAGCTTTTTCCAGCCATTGGTAGGCTTTCCTGATATCAGCAACTTCAGTTATTTGTTGGTGGTACATCCCATGTAGGGACTTGTCCACCCATGATGGTACCTCCAGCACCTTGTCCTCTGTTCCCCATTGTCTGAGATATTTGCTGAGCACATCATCTGTTGAGGCTTTTGTCCTTGATGTGTTTATGGATCTTGGATGTTTCATCCTGGACAGTGGCTCTCACACTCACTAGTCCTTTGCCTCCTTCCTTACGGCTTGTGTACAGTCTCAGGGTGCTGGATTTGGGGTAGAACCATCCATGCATGGTTAGTAGTTCGGTCATACTCCCAAAGGTGGTGGAGAATGACCGAGCTAAGATCTTATGGGATCTAGATCCAGACAGACAAAATGGTAATGGCGAACCAACCGGACATTGTGGTGGTGGATAAACAACAGCGGAAAGCAGTTATGGTGGATGTAGCAACACCAACTGATTGCAACGTCAAGAAAACGAAGCACGTGAAACTAGAGGTATAACAGGGCCTCAGAGTGGAACTGGTAAAGGCCTGGAAGGTAAAGACCACAGTAGTGCCTGTGGTCATCAGGGCCCTCGGGGCAGTCACCCCCAAACTGGAGCAGTGGCTAAAACAGATCACACGAACAACATCAGACATCTCAGTCCAGAAATGTGCAGTTCTAGGCACAGCCAAGATACTGCGCAGAACCTTCAATCTCCCACGCCTCTAGTAGAGGACCCAAGTTCAGAAGATGAGAGAGACCACCAGCAAAGGGTGAGAAGGGAGTATTTATATATATATATATATATATATATATA
>CAEGAE010071836.1:0-18290 GCA_903067095.1 Girardinus metallicus | reverse complement strand
AAAAGGAAAAAAAAAAAGAATATATATATATATATATATATATATATATATATATATATATATATATATATATATAGGAATTGCGGCACATGTTTACATTTGTACCCTCTTTCTGACCTCTAAATAGAATCTAGTCCGACGAAATGCCAAGTCACACACTTAGTAAATAAAGTTCCCAAGAGACAAATGTAATAAAAAAATTAAGAAACTGCTTTGGTCATCTAAGATCAAGATAAAAGTTTTTGACCATGTTCAGAAGAAGACCCACACTGCGCATGACCCTGAACGCACCATGAAACCACATTGGTGGCAGCATTATGCTGGAGGCATGAACAGCAGGACCAAGGAAGGTGGTCAGAGCAGCACTGGATTTCCTTACAGAGTAAATGGGCTGGAATAAAAATGCATGCCACACTATTCAGATTTTTCCTTTTTTAACTTAACTTTAGAAAACCATGTGTTGCATAATGTTCCCCATACTTCCAAAGAAAAAAAAACGCATCATTGTTTGATGTAGTAACATGAAAAACCTCAACAGGAGTGAATACTTTTAAAAAAATGATGTTTATCAGTGACTCCTGCCATATTTTCCAAACCTTTCTCTGCTTGTTGCAGCCAAATATCGCTATAAGGGATATTTAATGTAGTTGCAGCCAAAAAACAAAAAAAGTAAAAAATGAGACGTTATATCAAGGAGAGAAGAAAAAGCCTTACGGCGGAGGCCGGCCGGGAACAAGACATTTGTCAGGTGCACAGCAAACAGTGCAGCCGGCTGCTGCTTTCAGGCCCTCTTTGCTCTCTCCGCCGTAAAGACATTTGAACTCCTCTGACCTCTTTTGACCCCCCAGCTGTATACGTGGTTGTTCTTAGCAACGGCGATGTCCTGTCTGCACAAGCCAAAGGGGGACGGACTCATTAAGTAAAAGCAATCTGCTACTGGAGAACAGGGTTACCGGCGTAACGGACGTTAACGTTGTCACCGCCGCTATTCGCTCCAGATCCTTTCATTTCTTTTAGTGTTTACGTTTATCTGCTGAAAGCCCACGCAGACGTTTTACTGGCTCCTTCTCTCGAGCGGTTTCCCTCGCTCATCGCCCGGTACTTTCTCTGAAACACACAGAGCTCCAACGCCGTCCCAAACAGTCGAACACCAAACAGGGAATTCCAGAGCTAAGCTTTTAAATCCCTGCATCATCGCGGCGCACAAATGCGATTCTGTTTGCTTTAGCCCTGTTCTCTGTTTGTGCCAGCAGCGGCTTGGCGGGGTGGGGGGACGGTTCGTCTCCCACGAGACAGGAAAACCGACGACCGAAAAGTGTCACGAAGTCGCGCCCGGGCAGTTCGGCAGCCGCTGAAATGATTGAGTACCGGCGAGGCATCGGCCTTTCTGCAGCATTACCCAACGCCAGTGGTTTAAAAGAAGAAGGGAAAAAAAAAAAAAAGCTTGAAGGTTTTATTACTAAGCAGGGTGGCCTGAAAAGAAACCATACCCTCATGGCATACAGCGTGCTTCCAGCCACCCACTCCATCACATGAAACACTATGAACCTGACTGAAACGCTGCTAAGCTCCGGGGGCATGCATCTTCCGCTGAGGAATGCACTTACCAAAACGCCGGAGACACAACCGAGTCAAGTGAATAAAAGCGGGGGAATTGCTGTTGTGTTAGCACCGAGAACACGCCGTTTCCTCTCTGGCTGCTCATTTACAAACTGCATGATTATATAACGAGTGCAGCGCTGCCCGCTTCAAAAATGTCAAACAGAACCCCCCCCCCACCGCCCGTCGTTGATCATCAACCTCGGAACAAACAGAGAAATCGCGCTGCCCCTTCCCAACCTGTTGCTGCGCAGGGCCGGGCAGCTGAATGCTACGCTTGTAGCGAATATGTCACACCCTAAAAAGTGTAAAACACTCTAACAGTTGTAGGTCATCCTATGGACTTATTTACATTAATCTCCCTTAATTTTCTTTTGGTTTAGTGATGACAACTTACTTTTTCTATGTTGAATTAACTTAAAAGTTACACATTTTTAACTTAAAAGTGAATTTTTACTTTAACTTTACTTGAAAAGATTGAGTTCAATGCTGTGTGCGTATCCGACGGCTGATGTCATAACATCAGCTTCACCAGGGACAGAACCTGGACCAACCAGGGTGGTGAGGTGGCACAGGGGTTAAGCACAACCACCATAAGGAGATCTTAGTCCTCAACGTGGCTGTTGCAGGTTCGACTCCCACCCTGATGACCTTTGGGGGGAAAAAATGCAGTATTTTTCCCCCCCTCTTTCATTACCTGCTTTCCTGTCTCTCTCTTCTCAAACAAAAGCTGCCTGAACCAAAAAAGGAAACTTTTTGTGTCATTACTTTGCTTCTTTATTTGACCTAAACTAAATGATTTGAGTAAGACTGCTTTAAATTAAAGGACTAAGTTAAAGATACTTAGCCCTTTATGTCCTAAATTTAAAATCTCTGCCTGGATATTTTTTGCTTATTTTAATTGTACGCAGTTCTGTAAATGTACTGCAAGTAAATATATTTGTCCATTTATCCATAACAACTGAAACTTTTAACATGTAGCTGTTATTTTTTGCAATTTACCTTGCCCCTCAGATTAATTTTACTCTCAAACGGGAGTGAAATTACTGTAATAACCCTATTTTGGCTGGATAGCCCAACGTCTCCTCTTTCAAAAACCGTTGGAACTTTTCAGACAGCGCTACGTGTGGCAGAATTACGGTACTGCAAATTTGTGCTGGACCGCTGGCCAAAAATGTTGATCATCCTGGATCTGTTTCAGAGTTCAGTCTGGAAGGGTGAAGGAATTAAGATGGATTAGATTAATTGAATTACTTGCTACCAACTGAAGCAATTCAACTAAAGCTGGTTCAACTATTTTCCTCTTCCAGTGCACAAGCAGCAAAATCCACAAGTAGTGAATAAATGCAGCGCAGAAACACAAAACCTTACCAAATATTTTTGGTCTAGTTTGTAATGCAAAAACCTTCATACACTTGAAAGTAGACAAAACTAACTTACAAATAACTTTTCAACAAAATACAGGTGCTTGTTTTACACCTATAATTCCTCAATATTGATTTAAAAAAAATAGTTGCTCAGGCAGGTTATTTCACTTACAAGATATTTTTACTCATGTTATAAGTGAAATAATCCGCTGGTGGAACTAATACGTTTTTCATCACTTTTGACTAGGCCCCGTTTACACGACGACGATTTCGGGTGAAAACGGAGGAGTTTTGTCGCGTTTGCACTGTACGTTTAAAAACGGCACAAATTGAAAACGGGTTCCAGAGTGCAGCGTTTCTGAAACGCACCGGTGTTCGTTGTCGTGTAAACAGCTTAAACGGATCTTTTCTTTCACAGAATCCACAGCTCGTGCGCAGTATGACACATTTCATAACGGCTCTCTACAATCCATAGAAGAAGAAACCACCGAAAATGCCAGATACCAGAGTGTTATTTGTGCTTCTGACTCTTATAAATCTAACTACAGCTCTCCAACACGGTGCTCACTTTATACCTCTTTACTTAAATCATCGAAGACGAATATCATTCAGCTCCACTCCGTTAATTTAGCGGATGTTTCCGACAAAGAAACAGGTCGAGGAGGCGCTACTGGACGCGTCCCGGAAGAACAAGTCACTTTGTGAACAATGTAGTCGATGATGAAGAATGGAGGGAGAACTTTCGTTTGTCCAAGCCATCCCTGGTCGCTTTGAGTGAGGAACTTCGCCCCAACATCGAGGGGGAACAGACAACCATGAGATCGCCGGTTGACGCGTTAAAAAAGGTGCCCTTTTCTTATTAATAGGTTTCAAAGAATCTAGCACCAACTAGTGGCGTGGCAGGGGCATTACACGTTTTTGAGTTATACCGTTCCTGTGTAAACACAGATCGCAATTAAAACGTTTTCATGTAAACGATCCAACAAAAAACGGAACAAAGATTCCGTTTTTTGTTGGATCGTTGTCGTGTAAACGCCCTAAAATGAGCTCCTATATTTTGTTATTTGTTCAACTTGTTGAAACCCGTACTGAGATGTCTGCCCTAGAAGCTTGATCAGAAAAATACTTGGTCAGGATTTTGTGTTTTTGCAGTGTGTTTAGACAATATAACATTATTTTAGCAGCAGTACGACTAAAAGTTGCCTTCCCCTTTTACATAAAGGCGATTAGAACATGCTGCATCATTCTCCTTTTCTTTTTCTCCTAATCTATTTCTTCCTCGGGGGGCCATCTTTCAGTGACAGTCTCATGCGGGCCCCGTGTCTAGTCGGAGAGCGTGTCGCATCTCAGCATGAGGCTCCAGCTGCAAGCCAGGGGGAGCCTTGAGGATGGGGTCTGAAAAGGTCAACGGAGCATCCTGGATCTGTTTCAGAGCGACCAAAGGAACAGAAACACTCTGAAATGTCTCATCATCTGCTTTGCTCCCGCTTGTTTCTCTGTGTTTCCTATACAGCTGTTTACTGGCTGTTCACACTGCTCCAGATCCTGAACCTTATATGCTCATTCAGCTTAAAAATTAAATAAGAGGAGATGGATACAAATTTAAATTATTATTATTTAAATTTCACGTACAACATGTAGGATCCAAATGCTGGTCGTAGCAGCGAAGTTCCTCCAGAAAGCGGAGACTTTGCTATTGCCTTGCTTGCCACAGGCATTTTAAACAAACTCTATGAAGGAACATGTCAAAAATATATTTCGCGAAGACACGGGCCTGTTGCTTTTAACCCTTATTGAAACGGCTGGTTAAAAGATTTGGGCATAAATTATGCTGAGAGAATTAAAACAGACACTGTTCTGAGTGGCTTTGATGTGCAAGCCGTCCCTATTCATAGTAGTGGAAACCACATCTATTTTGGACTCAGGTTTGGGGTCTCTGGGCAGCAAAAAGAGAGAAGAGCAGGGATGGAGCGGATGAGGAATTATTTTTGGAAAAAGCCAGCGTTCTGCTTCAGACAAACGAGGAAGGAAAATATCCCCGTAGCGCAATCGGTGTGTCGAAAACCGCGACGTTTAATGATCGTGTCACCGTGTCCAGGCGTTCCAGCGACATGCAGCCCCTGGTGTTGGCGCTACGGTGAAGCGTGGCTGCGCACTGCAAACTGGCTGACACAGCAGCATCTGATTCTGCTCTTTCAAAAAAACACACAAACCAAAAAAAAAAAAGCCCCTGTTGTTTTAGTTCAGTCCTTTTAATAGAGTCTGGATCGGATTTGATCACCTCCAGTTCAGCGTCTAGCAGATCAAGAGGTTAAGATATTATTTTAATGCTGAATTTAGATTCCTTACAACTCGATTTGGGATTCCTCAAGACTGGATGAGGAAAAAAAAAAACAAAAAAAAAGAAGTTTTTAAATAAATGTACATGAACACCTTTCTTCGTGACAAGCATAAAAACTACAGACATGAGAAAAGTATCTGCTGGGCCAAGGGGGCGCTCGTCCATTCATTCGCCTCCACTGTCTGGAGACGCCTCTGCATCAATCGGCGTGTTGCCAGCAGGTCAAAAGGACGCAAGGACCAAATACTAACACGCACTCACACACCAAGAACAAACCGAAGGTGATGTAACAACACACAAACAAACGTCACCACGCACACATGGCATTTTCCCCTCAGAAAGAAAGTAAAATCTGAAAATCCGCATCCGAAATGTCTAGAACACCTCTGCCACTCAGTGGCCGAAGTGACTCCGAAAACACGTTTCTGGAGGAAAATAATTGGAAAAGGAAAAGGAAAGAAGAAGAAAAAGAGCATGTGTTCAAAATGATGTTGGCTGGAACATGCAAAAAAGCCGTTTGAGGCGGCGACCGATTAATCAACAGCGCGGCTCGTTACGCGCGGACATGACGCCGCGTTCAAGTGTAACTAATCAGCCCACGTGGATGGCTTTCCTGACGATGTGCGCTGTGATTGGAATCCCCCAACTTCATTTTACAATTAAAAAACGACGAGCACAAGAAGAAGAAGAAGACGAAGGAGAAGAAGAAGAAGAAGAAGAAGAAGCAGCAGCAGCAGTATTGTGGTTGGCACTGAACAAACAGCTCGTTGCGCATTACGCGCTCTCCAAAAACCCCTTTAACTTTATCTACGGCGAGAAACGTTCATGTATCTTCAGATGGACTTAATAAGTGGGATTAAAAAGAACTAAAACGCGGTGTGGATGTGGGTGTGGGTGAGCCGCGGAGCAGGCAGGCTCCGGAGGTAATTAAGGAGCAGTTGGGTTAATTGGCTCTAACTTACAGGTAGCTTCCGCTCGTCAGGATCAGGAAGATCTGCGGGTAGTAGACTGACAGCAGTACGCTGCGCGACGAGATGATGATCATGATGACATTGAGCGAATGGCCACGCTCGGACAGGAGTGAGACGACGCCGGTACAAGTAGGCAAAATAAAAATAAAAAATAATAATAAAATATATATATATTCCCGCTTTTATGTCCGCTCGAGAGAGAGACAGAGAGAGAGGGAGAGAGAGACAGAGAGAGAGACCAGAGATTCTCCTTGCGCGGCGCTCCCTACGCAGCTCCGAGCTCCCAGCAGGGCCGTGTGTGCGCCGAGGTTGGCTCTGACATCTCTCAGCAGCCGAGGCTCTTTGACGCGCACTGCTGTGGGCTCTCCGAGCCGAGCCGGAGCGATGATGGTTTTAGGGATTCTGCATGGCAGAAAAGTGCCTCTTTTGCGCTCTCATGAGGATCGCGGCTGCCATTGGGCAGGAGGAGACACTGCTATCCGCCCACTTTGCCACGGCGGGACAATGGGGTGACACTGATCCGATCCCCTCCACTTCCCTCCCCGCCACCACCACCACCACCACGCTGGATGTGAAGGAGGTTTTCATTCATGATCAGCCTCCATAACCACCATCGCCGCCGCTGCCAACACTGCCGCTGCTACCCTAAACCCATCCAGCCAAAAATAAACAAACGCTGACGAAAAGCTGCGTGAGCTTTAAATAAAGCAGTCCGAGAGCGCACGTCTCTCTCTGACGCGACCTCTGATTCAACAAGTTGTTGCCATGGTAAAATGATATATACATATATATATATATATACATATATATACACGCGGATTTAAGATTACAAATTAAAATCTAATCTCTTGCGCAGACTGACATGCGTAATAAAATATCAGGATCATTATAAGTTACATAATTTCCCACAAGGCCAAGACGCACAATTAGATAAATTCAGCATCCGTTTTGAGATCCCACTGTATTAGGATTATTCTTATGTTGTCGACATGATAAGCAAAAGAGACATTTGGTGGTTACCACGCTGGAACAATTTGAACATTTTTACTTTATTTTAGCTGTTTAAGCAGTTTAGGATTTAAAATGAACCTTGTAGCGTTCAGTCGACCTTTTCATGTGTTTATTCTGTTTTAAACAGTTGCAGTTCAACAGCTGAAGTACTTGAATTCATACTGACTCAAATTTTACATATTTGATTTGAAGCGAAGTACAAATAAATCAGCAGTTTGTACGATGTGATGAACTTAGAAATTTCTCAGTCCCTCACTTTTCCTTATTATAGATTTAAATCCCACAAATTCAGACCAAACAGTACTAAACGTATAATAAAGATAGAGTTTCAGCAGTTTTCCTTTAGAAAACACATTTTAATTGAACGTTGGTCATACACTTTTAAAAAGTACATATGCGTACGGAGATAGATATACATATATTTTTAGGCTACAGAGTTTGTGTTTATTTTTATTGCATAAAATAAAAATAAACAACCTTTTCGTTGTGCTGTTTCCGCCTCTTGGTTCAGTATTTTGATTTTCTGGCTGAGGCTTGTTCTTTTTGTCATCTGCGCGAATGCAGTTTGTGCAGGGAATACTCTAACTTGAACAAAAAGACCATCTGAGTGTTTGTTTGTATCTACATGCACGTTGTTAAGTTGCAAAGGCAAACAGAGAGCCGCGCACGACTACAGAGTAGGTGAAGCAAGACTTTGTCAAAGTCGAGCGCTTATTAAGCGAAGCCTGTGAGATTTAAACACACGCATAGCAAACTGTTGTTGCTTCACATAGAAATATGCTCTTATGTCAGTCTCACGCTCAAGTTAGGAACGCTCGTTGCAGTTTTTGAGCAACACTACTGGTACCAGAAGTCTGTCGGCTAAGGGGTGGAGTCGCTAGCTGCGTCACAAGAATAGTTACTTTACAATAAACCGAGCCGCCATTTGTAAAATCTCACAACGACGACTGTTGTGAGATTGCGAGTCTGACAAAATGCCACGAACCGAGCAGAATGTTCAACAAAGCTTCCACGTCCTCCGCTGTTGTGCTGCATACAGATCCCATCGAGCTAATTTTCGTACGCTAGGGCCGCCCAACATGGCAACCCCACCCACCGGAGCTGTCACCTGTTTGTAACGGAGAGCAGAGTAGAGTTGAGCCCGGTCGAACCCTCTGCTAGGCGCTAGTGGAAAAGGGCCAAATGTGACAAGCTAGCTAATTCGCTGTTTCTTCAAATAGGTTACATGGTCTTCCACCATTTTAAAAGGAAACAAAAATAAAAATAGTTTCAGACGAAAGCATAAGATGCTAGTGAAATAGTAGCAAACACTCTTTTCTGACAAGGTGGCAAGTCATGGCTGGATGTACAATTTGTTTGCAGTGATTACCTTAGGGATTAGAAGCTCAGCTTGCTAGCAAGTTTCAGTTAAGCATTCAGGCTATTGCTAAGCTACCTAAAGCAGGATACAAACTGATACTATTTATTCTAGCAATGCAGCATGGGAAGCTTTGACAGCCACAGTTAAGCTGTTCATTGCCAACAACTTCCTAGAGTTAGGAAGCTAGCAAAGCTGACTTTAGCCTTAGCACTGCTGCTAAACTAGCTAAAGTAGGTTACAAAGTTTTATTATGGGTCTTGACTTTCCCTGAATTCATACTGTGTTTATGGAGAACAGTAAGTAAATGTACTTGCTGTTCTCTGTTGGACACTACAATGAAAGGGAAGAATGGCTGACTGGACTGAACAAACATGTTTGTTAAATTATTTTCAAAATGAGGCAATATTGTTATAATTTAACCATTAATGTGCATTACATTTACAAACTAATACACTTGAGTGAATTCGTATGTATAATTTCCTCCAAATTCCCTTTTTACAGTGTAAAGTCTTGATACTTGGCCTAAAAAGACAAGGCATCAACAATCTGTCTGCCTGTTTCTTATTCCTTGAATTATATTTCCATTTATCCTGAAGATGACAGCTATGATTTTACGACACAGTTTTAATCCGGAAAAGGACTCCATCCATATTTCAGCTGATATTCCCATACAAATAAGAGGAAACTACTGCATAACATTACGAGTGTCCAATGGAATCAGAGCAAGAAAATAAAACACTGAAGATTTTGTCGCAGGGTTTTTTTTTCTCCTCTCTTTCTTCCTTTCCTTCTTTCTTTCTTTCATTCTGTTGCCCCAGCATTGTGACTCTCACTCAACACCTGCACTGGAAGCAAAGAGGGTACCATGAAAGATTTCCAGCCAGAGTGAAAGGATGGACGGAGTGAGCCAAGAGCTCCGGATTAGTAAACACGAAGATGGGCTACTTTTACCTCATAGTGGAGCTATTGTCATGCGATAGCCAGAGAAAGTTGGGAAGGGGCAGCCAGATGGTGAGCACCGATAAAGTCAGGGTGGCACAGCAAAGCTTAACGCCACAGCGGAAATGTTATGCTGGTGTTGTGCACGGGGTGTTTGTTCAACTAGCCGAAGCTCATCCTGCCGTCTCTTGAATCCATTTGTTCACTGGACCCGTTATGCATATAATCTGTCTGGCCGAAGGGAAAACCGTAAAAAAACATTTGATTTCAGTTTCGAGCAGCGAGTGACTAACTTAAAAGTGGCTTGCTACGAATGTTCAAATGTTGCACGAGTAGTAGAAAATAAATAATAGATACCAGTCACGGTATCCTCTCCGTCATTAAGCCTTTTTTACTGCAGAGCAGAACAACAAGCCCGGTTCTCCTCTGCTGGTGCCACTGTTCATTAAGTTCTCTAGGCTTCGCCAGATACTTTATGTCTCTGGTTTTAGTAAATGTGCAATCTACTCTTCTTTTTAAACAATACGACACATGGCTTACTGCTGTCAAAAACGAAAGGATTCATATTCATTGCAGGAAGCATAAAATATATATATACTTTTGGGATGAATTGCAACAGGTAGCATGCTTAAATTTATTTCTTATGACATCATTTTTATTTATTTGATCCAGTGTCTCGCGACCTTTGGGAGTCGCTTAAAATCACACACGGAACACGAATTAAGTTTCGCGGATTGGCCCGAGGTTAAAGGGAACCTTAAAAAAAAAAATCCACTATGACATTAACTTAAATTCACACAGCGCATGTAAACGCACCACCCATTCATCCGTTACCCACACCCGCTTGTCCCAATCCGTGGGACCTTCTGCCTGCGAGGTAGCAGCGCTAACCTCGGCACTATTTCGCTCCCATAAAGTTGTTGTGTGTAAAAATCAGTGGGTATTTCCTCCTAGTTGAGTTATTTATGAGACAAGGTGACATGACTGATGGGGTTGTCGAGCAAAACGCCTCCATATACATCGTCGACTTAATCAAAAGTTGATTAACGAGTTAACCGTAAAACAAGCTGGTTACTATGCGACGACATGCAAAAACTGATTGAGCTCGAACCATAAAAAAAAATGTCTAAGTTGACAACAGACTGTTATGCTAAAGTTTGAGGTATATAACCTAACGAGAAGAATTGTAAGACCTGTAAATCTAAACATGCATGATGATTTAGGGACATCCACACGAGAAACGGGGAAGTCATGATCTCTTGATCCTGAGCACGGACGTCATCGCAACCACCTGAGCTACACAACCGCAAAGATAAACTAGAATATTACTCCAGGATACTTTGACTGAGCGATTTCATTTTAAAGGTTCTGGGCTGTTGAAAATGATAAATTATATCACAGTTACTTTGCTTTGACATAATTCTCTCGTTCTTTCACAAAAACAAAACAAAGAAACTTTTTCCACTTTGATATTATTCCCACAATATCACAACAAGATGAAGTTACATTTCCATTTGTTCGTCTCTGGATGATTTGTACTGTACGTGCTCCTTGGGAATTTTTTTTTTTTTAACACGTTAGGTCTACCTGAAGACTTAAGTTGAAAACTTTGTCTTTTGCTCTGTGAACTGCAGCGGTGCCCCCCAACCCACCCCGCACCCCTCCAATGAAACTGTGCCGTGGCCCTCATATATTCTTGGACCGGCTTTGTCAAAACCATACATTTACGTTGCAAAGTTACAAGCAAAACACGCACAAAATATTAGCAGTTTTTACAGGGCATGAAGACGTTGGGTGATGTGTCATGGTGTCGTGTGTTTTTGTATTAAGCTGAGCTATTGCAAAACAGGTAAAGACGTAAAAAAAAAAAAAAAAATCTCAGTCTAGGCGATGGAATGTGGAAATACAACTCAGTCTGCCGCTATTAATGAAGGTATGCAGGATCGGGAGCTGAGACACTGGCTGAAATGATCTTGTGCAACAACCAAAAAAAAAAAAAAAAGCAAATAAAGCCTCTCGGTGTCCATTGCAACAAGCAAGTGGGCGCTACTTTTTACTCACAAGACAATTTTTTTTTTTAATCGATGCATCTAATTTTGATATAATTTTTTATTATTATTTTTTTTCAGTGTGAGGTCAGAGGGCACTTTAATGCACACATCAAGTGAGCATGTTTTGTTTTTCTGTTTTTTTTTGTCAATTTTACAGCTCGAGCGTGCAAGGAAGCTATGAGAGAGGAGGGAAAGAAGAAGAAGAAAAAAACTCACCCTAGTCTGAGGTATATGATGCCGAAACACAGGAACACGTAGAGACTCCACTTTCGGAGGGGTTTGTGCATGATCGGTAGCACTTTACCCAGAGGCCATGCACTGTTAACACAAAGTGGCGTTCACATCTGCGGCGTTCCTAACCCCCCCAGAGGCACGTATACCGCCTGGTTCCCGTCACGTCAAGCTGAAGCTCCTTGGGGATCCTCGACGGCGACAAACCCATCGTCCAGAACAGGTGAGATGCTGAGAGGAGTCCGAAACGAAAGCTGGAAACGTGACCGCAATTGGAGGAGGGGGTGGATGGGTGGGGGGGAAAGGTGAATGAATTCTTGGGAGGAAGTGGCTCCTATTCGTCCTCACTTTAAAAAACAAACAAAAAAAAAAACCCCGCTAAAATTCTAATTAACTTTTTCCTCTCTGTTTCTCTCTCTCTCTCCCTCCTCCCCCCACAACCCTCGGTGCGTCTTTAAAAGGTAGAAGAAGAAGAAAACAAGGAGAAGGGGGTTGAGTGGGGGGGGGGAAACACTGCTGTCTTCACAAGATTGAAATCCAAACTCTGTGAATCTGAATTGGAAGAATTTCCCCGCAACCTCAAGCTCTCAGCATGTTATAACCGTCCAACAGCCAGGTACGTCTAGTACAGGTAACAAAAGGGCTGTGCGCCTCCTCCTCCGCCTCCTCCTCCGCCTCCTTCTTCTCCTCTTCCTCCCACTCCTCCCCTACCTGCACCAGATATGCAGTGAATGGGACGGGCTTCCAGCCTGAGCTCAACACGTGTAGTTGTTGTACAGAAAACTAACGAGGAACGAAACGGAATGGCCTTTTTATAAGCCTTAACTGGGAGCTTGCAACATCACGACTTTGCCCCGGCAGTGTGGGCCGCCCCCCCTCTCCTGCCCCTGTGTCCCCTCCGCCCCCCGGATGGGCAACACCACAACAGTAAGCCTAGTAAAAAAACTAAATGGCTTTCCAGCTGTTTGCATTACAGGACAACATAGCACTGCATGACTAATAAAGAGTAATTATGATGAACTGGCTTTTCTGATAAATATGTCGCATTGGTGCACTTTTTTGTCAGACCCACTGGGGGGTGGGAGTATAGAGAAAACAGATTTTTATTTATCATTGAGTTGTGAATTTTGTCCAGATGTACGAATAAATTCCTTGGGGGAGTCGTCACATAACTCCCTCTGGTGGCAGTGAGACGCTGATCTAAGTCTAAACATCATGACACGTCCAGCTTTTTCACATTCTTAATTTAAATACAATTGCATTTTCTTTCTTCATTGTCCCACTTGATATATATTAAGCCTTATATTGCTGGAAGGCTTTTTTTTTGTTTTTTTTTAATTGCATCAAAACCAACCAATGACGTTGAAGGTGGCAGCTTGAATACAGTTCAGTTCGGCTTCACTAAACGGCCAACTTATTGTAAAAGTGTTGAGACTCAATGGAGCTTTTCCACATTTACTACAAGCGTCACTGACTGTTATTTTGATTTTATGTAATAGACAAAAAAAAAAAAAGAAGTGCATACGTAATTGCGTAATTGTGAAGCGGAGAAAAAATTAGACTTTGTTTTTTTTTTATAAAATATTATTTTGTATCTACCACCCTTTAATCCATTGCCACTAAATAAAATTATGTGCAACTATAATTCCTTCAGTTTAGCCAGAAATCCTTCTAGAAAATGATATATATTTTTCTAGTGCATCAAAGTTGTATTTTAAATGCAGAAAGGTTTTTTCCTGTTTCATGTGCCGACATCCTTAAAAAACTGGGGGATGGTGAAAATCGCAACTATCAGGTAAGGCCTCAAAGAAAACCCAGAATTTGAGTCAGCATTGGTATTGCCACTGGACTGATCAGTGCATCTCTGGTTACACTGTAATATACATATATACATATATATATATATATATATATATACATATATATATTTAAATTATCCCCTAGTGGTCTTGCAACATTTGCAGTTTGCCACAATCTATGTAGAGCTCCCCAACTCTGGTCCTCCTGGTCCAGTGGCTTGAACATGTTTTAGGTATTTCCCATCTGACACATGCATAACTAAAATGAATGGATGATTATTGAGGATGTTGACAATGTATTGCAATCAGTTGACTCACTTGTACTGGAGCAGAGGCGCATCTAAAACCTGTTGGGCCAGGATTGGGGACCCCTGATGTAGGGGACACAGCAAAAATGTGGGCTGTTACGGGGAAGCATGGGGGTGGCATCTAAATGCTGTGAGGACGTTTTTCTTTTGAGAGCTACATTGAGACGACCCACGTCCCAACTGAGAATCTGTGGCAGGACCCGAAAACGAACGTTGACGCTTTGTAAACAGAGTCCACCTGCGTAAATACGTGTAAGAATATGCGCCAGTCAGATGAGACCAAACTGAACTTTCTGGCTGACGTGCAAAACGAACTCCACACGCCGTCTGAAATACATCGACCCCCTTCAGAGGGATTCGACTGTGGTGATGCTTTCAAAGTCCCCGACATTAAACAGATTTTCACAGACACACTCCGTCCAGTCGGACTGGGCTCAAACCCTCTTTTCAAGGAAGAAGGGGGAAAATCCTTCCACCTCTCGACGGTATCGACACATACAGTACGTATGTGAAGCGGGGTTAGCTTTTTTGGACGCAGCAAAAGTCTGACTTTAACTTTTGCATTCTTTTCATTTTCATAGTCCAAACTTGGCTCTGTACAATAACGCATGACACGACTCACCCTTTCCAACTTTAAAAAAAAAAAAAAAAAAAGACATGAACATTTGCTAACGTGTTGTAATAATGACAGCATAAACTAAAATTACAGACATGAGTTTCCTGAGTGCACAGACTGTGAGACTGTTGTTCAGCATGAGAAACAGACAAAACCGCAGAGACCTTTTGTTTCAAGACATCCCCGCTTTTATTGTCTTGAGGCCTTGTTTCGTTCAAAACATGCCCATCAAAATTCCAGATGGACTTTCGAAATAATCAAAGTCAACTCCGGGGAACCAGGGTGACATAAAAAAAAAGACATCCATTTGATGTCTACCCTGTAAAAAGATGGTGTTGTTTGTCCTCGAACGTTCCTAAATCACAGGCCTGGGTGGAGATGGTCCCTTTTAGTTTAATTAAAATGTTCAAAGACCCAACTCCGTTTTTATGGTGGCTGGATGAAGACTGGGGACAGTGTGCGTCAGCGTTATTTGTCACCCCACCGTTGTCACTGCAGACATGTAACACGCATCGACGCTATGCTCGTCGACGGCGTTCCAAGTGCACTGGTCGTACACAGTCCCCGGGGGCCCTTCCTGGCTTTTTTTTTTTTCTTGCACTCGCTGCGGCGACTGAAGGCCCCACAAATCAAGCCGGAGACACAGGCACTGTTCGTACTCGCAGACTCTCTCACACGCCGTAGCACTTGGGTGGTATCTGGAGGATCCTATGACACACTGTTTATTCAACTTCAAAAAGCTGAGGCTGGGGATGAGAGCACTCGGGTTAGCGAGGACATCAATCTGAGGATGCCACATCAGCGCGCGTGCTTCACGCTGCACATACAGGCCGTTGCATGTGAAATATTTCCACTTAGAGGCTTCTGAAAGGAAGTCATTGTCCTCCTCGGACTTTTTAAGTGTCCGCCAAACTTCTTTTTTTTTTTTTCTTTCTTATTCTTTAAGATTGCACCGCATTGTTAGTAATCGGCTCTGAACGCACTTTCTGCAAACGCTGAAGATTCAGAGGCTCGGAAGACGAGAGAGGAAGATCACATTTTTGGCAAGCAAGGCTGCGCTACGTCGCTTCTGTCTTTTTGAATATTATTAAGTACTATTGACCGACAACTAAATAAGAAAACCCACCGGTCGCCCATGTGTTTGCATGGGAGCTGGTTCAACTGGAAACAGTGAGAGGGCTGAAATGCAGAGCGTGCCAAACCACGGAGTGGCGTCTGGGGCTGGGTCCACCGCATCTACTCTGGGCCCCAGGCAGGAGGGGGAAAATAGCTGTACTTTGCTTGCAAAGTCCCCCTTTCCATCTCCATCAGACATCTCAGTAGAACTCTTAGCTCTTCTTGAGTCTAACACTTCCTCAAACTTCTTTTGTTTTGTCTGAATATAGTGAGCTTTGTAACTTCAAACTTTGGAGTACTTTGTAAGAAAGTGACCGCGGTGTCAAAGGTTAAACCAACCAACGGCAGTCTTCCTATTCTTAACTGTGGCTTTGACCTTCGGGCCTACCCCGTTCCACCGCAGCTGAGATACGGACACCCAGTGTTGTGTGATTGAATCCTGACTCACTCACTGGAGTAGCAGGTTTTTCTACGCTTTTACTCCAGTGGTTATGAAACGAGTACCACCTCAGTAAATACCACATTTTTAAAGTACCGCGATCTTGACAGACTTTTTAAAACAAACGTGCAACTAAACTGGGGCTTTCTTTAAGGACTTATTACGGCTTTCACCTCATGGGCAAACAAGAATTTCTATTCGTACCGCTTTTGCCTTCCACTCAGAGATGTACAGTTTTCGTTACGACCTCGTAGGGGGTGGTAGTGTGTTTGTACGATCTGTACTCAGAGGAGAAGGAGAAAATACCTGAAACGAAGGATTAAATCGATTTCGCATAGAGAGATAAATTATCCAAACTAAGAAACAGCAAATCTTCCCACAGTGTATTTCTTTGTAAAATGTTGTTGTTTTGTTTCTGATGAGAATGATTCTTTTCTTCAGCTGTTGACAGTTTGGCGCCACCCTTTGACCACAACCTTTATTATCACCGTTGGCAATAAAAATAATAAAAAAAAGGGTTATAAAGAAATTTACTTCGCAGAGGGTTTTCCTGTAGAGTAATACCGGCCTGGGAGATAACAATTTGGCCTTTGTTGTCATCAGTCATAAAAGCAAAAAAGAACAAAACAAAAACATAAATTTTGTCATTTCTATCCCTCCATAAAACACTACCGTAGATTGGCATTGCATAATATAATATAATATATGTTATGTTTAATTTTCACTGAAGTAAGTGCGTTTGATGCTAGAACATTTTTTACAAAAAACATCGCTAAAAGTTGTAAATCCAATTGGGAGCTGAAGGTTTCTCACCAACCTTGACCTGAAAATCCAATATGGCGAACTTGGACATCGTCACCTTCCTAAAATAATGCCCTAAGTCATTTTTTAGCCCAATTTTTTTTTTTTTTGCCTAAATCATTTTTTGGCAGGAGGTTTGTTTGTTTTCTTGTGCAGTTTTGCTAATTTACTTCTCAAAAAATCTTTCACACACATGGTACTAAGCAGCGTTACATTTTAAAGTACAAAACAATGAGAAATACATTGTTAGTAGCTGCATTGTCATCAATTAGCAGCTATCGGATTTTGCTTCACAACAAAAGTCAGGTTTTAAAATAGGTTATCCACAGCGCCCAACACAACAAACAGAGCTTGTTCAAATCCTGAACTTGAGCTCAGAGAGGGATTAGTGTTTTCTTCCCCAAGTTAAATCCTTCAAATAGTAATTTGCAATATTTTTTGTTTACATAAAGTCCCCTTTTTACCAAGTCTATGAGCCAAACTGTCGTGAGTGTTTTCTTGATCGGGCCAAAGCTCTGAGACAGAACAGGGAGGCTGGATAAATTTACCTAAATCTGACAGTATGGGACACTGTGCCAGAGCTGAAGCCTCTATTCAAGAGCCCACTCAGTAAAAGGAGTTGAAGAAAAGAAAAGAGTACAGTTTCAAGTTAAGGAGGCCTTGGAATGAGCGAGATTAGGTTTCTACAGTGCCATGTGTGGAGTGCTGGCGTATAAACGCTTTCAAGGGACATGTACAGTTTCGCAAAAAGTGAAGTAATAACCATTTGATAAATGTTGTATTTGCATGTGACAGTTCAGTTCCACTATAGGGAACCTCTGCGAGGCCGAAAACAACATAAGTTATGGTTTGTTTGTGTGACTTTATTTTGTCTGCACAAACACTTCTGATTTATTTGAAAATTATAAGGAGGCAAAAAGCAATGCCAGGAAGAAAATGTGTTTGTCGTTTTTGGTTCCAACACATCTACAATCTGAAATACTCCAGTGACTGTTGTTTTTGAAAGTTGGATTTAACATTAATCTCCTTTTAATGTGGAAAAACAACAAAAATAAGATCATTAACGGGGCTATTTTGTGGATTTTGTCAATAAACAGAAGGCATGGACAGCTTTTCAGTGGTACATTACTTTGTAGTCTTCACCATACTAAACTATAGGCTGATTTTTTGTGTTCATATCCCCAATACTAAGGCATTTATTATGGCAAGTACCTCTGCAGTTTTTTTTTTTTTTTTGGGGGGGGGGGGGGGGGGGAAAAAGGTTTACAAGAATTGACAAAATAAAACGGGGGGCCGCGTTTGGCGAGGGGGCTCACAAAAAATTTCAATGAGACACCGCCA
>CAEGAE010071808.1:0-16774 GCA_903067095.1 Girardinus metallicus | reverse complement strand
TATATATATATATATATATATATATGTATGTGTATACATATATTAGATTCTCTTATTGTGCTCAATAAGAGAAACAAACTAAACTCCTAAATCCTTATTCGGCTAAACATGATTTTCACAAATTAACACGCTGCGTCTCAGTTTAAAGATAGTGTCTTGACTCTATATATTTATTTTTTATGAGGAAAGCAGGATGTAAATCACATTACAGCCAGTCGTAGCCGCTATCGCAGCTCCACCGCCACCTCCTTCCTCCATCATACGAAACACGGCGCGTTCGGTTCCGAGGTGTGGGCGGCCGGGGCGCCAAACCGCCCAATTCGGGCGAGCCAGGTGACTCAGGGCCCTTCCAGGCTGCGGTTGCTCTGTGACGTGACACTGAACCCCAACCGACAGCAGGTCCGAGCGCTTTAAAATGTGGTACCAGTAGGCGAGAGTGCCAGACAGCCGCTGAACGCCGGAGAGCCTGATGCTCGATAAGAGCTGCTAAAATAATCATTTATTAATGTGGGATGGAGCCTAAAACGTGAGCAGTAAGTAGCTGGAAGACAGGAGTGGAGGAGATGCTTTTAGTGTGTTGGAAGGAGGAGATGAGGGGTAAGTTAGACATGGAAGGTTCATAAAAAAAGAAATCCTATTTTAATTTCTGTGAAGCTTTTTAGCAATTTACATTTTTAGATATCACAAATTATACTATCCCTGAAAAATATTGCATATAAAAATGCCTTAAGGGCTTCAAGAGCTTAAAGTGCTTTAGTGTTTTTTTTTTGTTGGAAGTGTAAATTTGCAATATTAACAAAATAATTACAAACTGCATCAAAGAGATGGATATCATCCTAATAAATGTTTTAGGATGAGCTGTATAGTCTGCGTGCATAATTAGACACTTTTTCATATTAAAGTTGGAAAAAGAAGCTGAAAGTAGGACAGCAGTTTTCCTCAAATCACTTCCCCTTATTTGGATTCAGAGGAGCTGCAGTATAAAGAGGCACCTTGGCAGTCAAATTACTGCTTCCTTCGGATTTATAGTCTGTTTGGCTGTTTTAAAACGCTGTTCAGGACGCCTCGTCGTCCACAGCCAGCGACCGGTCCAGTTCGCCTCTCCTCTTTTCCAACCTTTGCTCTGCTGTGCTGCAGAGCAGGCTCCCCTCCGCACAGACGAGCTCGGTTTTCTGAGGTGAGTGGATTAATGATTGTCAGCAAAACACGTCAAAATCAAAGTTAACGCTCTGCGCCGTTGATAAGGGTCATGTGTTTGCATAGAACACGTGAAAATGACTCTATCTGGTAGATTTATGCCACCTTGTCTAATTAAAGGCTCACTTGGTTTATCTTCTTGTACGATTGCAAAAGTAAAACTCTTTTATTTTTCCCAGGCAAATCCATAGACTGTTTAGAAGCAAACTAAATATTTGTATTAGTGACATGGAATAATTTGAAAAATATCTGCTTATAGTGTGACTTGTAAAAGTTTTCCTAAATCTCTAATTGGTGTGTTTTTATGGTTTCACTTCAAACTGTCAGAGGTGTTTTGAAAAATAAAACTGGCACATTGTACAATTCATTTTACGTATTTGAGAAGAAAAATCCAATGTGGGTAAAATAACCAAAATGATACAGTTAATAAAATTTACTTGTCTACATATTTTTAATCCTGAAATATATATTCCTTAAAAAAAATGCTCAGTATTCTTCGTTTTTCCGATTTTTCAAGTTTGATGGATTGTTTATGAATTGGTAAAAGAAATTGCATTTACTAAAGAATTCAGTAAATGCATGCCATTTATTAAAAAATTATAATCGTGTTTGATTTCTAATATAATTTTCTGCCTTCAGCTTAATAAAAAAGAAACACACACTAAAATCATAAGGGGGAAAGAGTTGCTTTTTTTCTTCTAGTTGCATTTCTTAAGTTTACCAACTTATTTAAAATGACTGTTTTTTTTTTTAAATAAATGTATACATTTTATGCAAGTCTGTTAGCTTGAGTGAGTTTATAGTTTTACTCTATTTCTGATTGTTGAAATTTCCATCTGAGTCTTCCACACAGATGTAGGGAGATATCAGACTTTTTACTGTCTGTATTTTGTTTTAATATAATCAGCGCTCGCAACGTCGTGACTGGTTTAACAAAAACTGCCATTCAGAGTCTGCTTAATCAAATTACAGAAAAAACAACCTTAAGAACAATTTAAAAAGATTTTCAGCTTTTGTTTTCTGTTCAAACTTGGAGACATAAAAGGGAAAAAGTAAAGCAGAGCTCTGACTTCGGGGTTAACCTGGTAGCCTTCATGTTATAAAGAAGCTCTGTGTGTTTCTGTTGTGGACTTTAAGAAAAAGTAATAAATGTAAAGATGTGACTGGTCTGTTTTCAAAAGCATTCGACCACGTTATTATTAGCATCGTCCAGATAGCTGTGTCCACCATCTTGTCTTCTACTGTCCTCCATTTTGTGAGTTTTTTTTTTTTTATTTCTCCATCCACTCTTGCTCTGCTGTATCAAAAGTACACCGAGTCGTTCCTGCCTCCTCTTGTAAATGGGAGGAAAAAAATCTAATCGAAAGCTTTACAGTATTTCTGTTTTCTTTCTTTTTTTAAAAAAAATAAAATAAATAAATTCTGTGGATTTCATTTTAATCCATCACAGATTTGTGTCCTTAAATTCTTTTATTTGGGGCTGAACTCGACACTGCCAAGCAGGAGTCTGTAAAAGGAAGGCCGCGTCCTCTTCAACAGGGTGCTTATCTCCTAAAAACAATTTGTTCAAGCAGTCAGCAGCACTCAAGCTAGACTGAGGTTTTACACCTCAGCAGCGTGAGCCGCTTTGACCTGTGGCCCCGTAATGGCCACCAGGGGTCACGGAGGTTAATAGAGACTGATGTATGAGGCCCCAGAGTGACATCCCAGAGGAGATGGCCCCTTAATCCTTATTAGGCCTCCATGTTAGTGATCCTTACCTTTCAAAGCAAACAGCACGCGCTCTTCGCCGCGGGCCCCCGGCCTGCCCCTGGCGTTACACTTCTGACCTCGGGGTCGTGCCCTTTTGTTCAGAACCCTTCAGAGGATGACCTTTAGGGTCAGGTCTGTAATAGAGAAGTTGTCGAGGCACGTGCTGCCGAGGGGCCCCCACGGCGGACCACCTCACAGAGGGAGTCGGGCCGCAGCGCGAGTCGCTGACAGACAGCAGGAAGTGTGTGTGTGTGTGTGTGTGTGTGTCTGACAGACTGTTAATGTATAGATAGTCGTAACCTGTAGGTTTAATATGCAACGTGGAAAGTTCAGGAGAGTGTTAACAATGCAGGAAATGTTTTTGAAGATCAGTGTTTGAAATGCTCTATGTCTGCACCGACACTCCCACACGGTTCTGCGCACTTCACTGCTTTCAGTACTTGCCTACTCAAAAACATTTAGATAAAAAAGATTCTCACGTGATGATAACCTGGAGTAAAAAAAGTAAATGTTTGTTATTAAAATACTAACAAAAAAAATGCAGAACAGGACATATAAGAACAGTCTGCCTCTTTTGGTTGGATGTCTACTTTGGATTTTTGAACTAAAACACAAATTTATCCCTCATGTCCAGTTAGCACTGTGATGATTCTTTGTTTGCTTTTGCATCTTTTATTTCATAAATTACACAGAACACACGAAAAAGCAGTAAACACTCTTAAAAACAAAAAGTTTTTCTTTATTTATCTGTAGTTCTAAAAAAAAAAAAATCAATGAATGACTTAATGAAATTTATGACATAAAAGCCATAAATATCTGATTGATTGTTCTACTTACCTTCTGTGTTTAAAAATAAAGCAAAGAAAATATCTTGAGCATGAAATTTAATAATAGCTTTTATGTCTTTATATGACAGAATATTGCTCCCTTTGCTTTAAACGTCCCCCTCATGAATCTTGAATAAGAGTGACTGCTGGCGTGAATATTTATAATTATAAATATTTCTGACTGTACAAAAAAATCACAAACAATTTAGCTTTCTTGCAAGCAGGAGAAATGCATAAAAGGCTTCTTTCAGCCAGCCGACGAGCAGTGTGCAGCAACAGATTGGAGAGGAACAGCCCTGCTGCACATGATGATTCAATCAGTCGGAGAAAACCTAGTTTGCTCCAATGCTTTTATTTATTTTAATTTTTCCAATCCTGTTAATGGAAATCCGTTTAAACTGTAAGATGAAAACCTTAAAACACTGACAGCATTAACTGGTCCATATCCAGTTAAAAAAACAAACTTTTCCT
The DNA here is from genome assembly GCA_903067095.1 of Girardinus metallicus. Lineage (NCBI taxonomy): Eukaryota > Metazoa > Chordata > Actinopteri > Cyprinodontiformes > Poeciliidae > Girardinus > Girardinus metallicus. The sequence goes on along the minus strand of CAEGAE010071808.1, from coordinate 12,527 downwards.
TCTTAGGGATAAACGGTAGATTAGTTGAAAACTTTCTCCTCCATTAGTTTGGCATAATTAGCGTCTGTGATTCATACCTTTATGTTTAATACCCACAAAGTCCAGATCTGCTTTCCCTGCTGCAGCGAGCGGTTCTGTATGTTGGCTGGCATTGTCTGCGGCTGTGGATTTGTGGGATGACTCATAAAGAAGTGACAACACGGGGGGCCCGACGGGACCTCTGAGTTAACAGCTTCTCTGTATTAGTTCAGGAGGGAGTTAATTTTGACTGCTGTGTTGCCACTGTGCAACTTCAGTTGTGCAACACCGACAGGCTGTGGTAGGTCGGTTTTTGCAAAGTTGTCTTTTCAGATCCCCCTCTTGTTTACTTTAATTCGCGCAGATCCAAGGGACTGTTGAAGCCTAAAACTGCTTGTCGCGTCTTTCCTCACCTCCTTTAAATGTGCACACAACTTACACGCTTATCAAATCTTAACAATGCAGCAAGTTGTTAGTAAATCCATGCTAACACTGAGCACAGATTGCTCTAACTTAGAGTAGGGGAAGGGGGAAAAAAAAGGCTCATAGAGATGTCATATATGAGGGTTGTTAATATTGGAGTTTCATCAATGGCAGCATTACGCGGGCCGCTCCTGCAGGGGCGAGGCCGCCGCTGAGGGCTTCAGTGTCAGAAGTTGGCAGCCGAGCCAAAACCAGAGCCGTATCCTCGAATGAACCCGGAGCAACAGGCTCTGCCAAGTTTTTTGAATTCCTGCCACAAGTCAGATGGTAAACAAGTAACTAGCAGAAACAGCGTCCGAGACAGAGCACAAGGAGCTCAGGGGGAACTCTACGGATCACAGATGAGGCTTGCGTTTGTTTCAAACGATTGTTTGATTTATATTCAGGACACAGTTGTAGTGGCGTTTTTGCGCGCGCGGAGATTCCCATTGGTTCCTTAGACGTGGCGAGATGTGACGTCACAGGGGGTTCGGGACCCGACGACTATTTGGTTGCACGACCCATTTTTTTTCTCAACAAGGGACACAAGTGTGTTTATATCCCCCCAAAAAGGAGCAAAGAAGCGATCCGTTTCCCCGTGTTGAACCCCGGTTCTAATCCTTGTCCCACTTAGTTTTTCTGCATTGTTCGTCGTTCGATATGTTGAGATTTATCTGCAGAAGGCTGAAAAGAGAAGACTTTCCCTCTCTCCCAGCCACACATGCAGCTACGTAACACAACGCCTTTTTTCTTTCAGCCTCCAAGACCGAGCAGCCATATTAGTTTGCTCTCCTGTTCTTCGTCTTCTATCGAGAACGTGCAAATTAATCCGTCCAAACTTGTCCCAACTTCCCCCACTGATCGATTCGTGTCGTACTGAGACTCAAGGCACTGAGGACAGATTTAACTCATAACTGCCTTAGTTTTGCCAGAGATGTGAGATCTCAGTCAGTTTTCCCCTCTCTTTTGTAGAGCTGCTACTTCAGGGAGAGCAGAGAGAGGTGGTGGTGAGGGGTGGAAAGGGGGGGAAATGTGCCTGTGTGGAGTTCTGGTTTCTTTTGGGAAAGAGATGACTGCAGGGGAGGGGAATTGCTTCCAAAAGAGAGGAAGTTGTCTTTTTTTTTTTTTCTTGTGCCATGGGGGAATCTGTTGCAGATACGGCGGCATTACAGCATTTTGGACACAGAAGTTTTTCAAGGAGGCGGTGGAGTGAGGGGTGGTGGGGGGTAGGAGCAGGGGGGGCAGCAGACTGGCATGAGTAACCTTCAGCATGCTGATGCAGAGGTGAGACAGGAAGAAGGGAGGGTTGGTATCTGGTGCTAAAAGAACTGAAAAAAGATTATCCCCGCCACTCAAAGCAGAGCTGTTTGTTGGTTCGTGACAGAGCAGACTAAAAATGGTGGGAGACAGTCAAGCTGGACGCTTGCAGGACGACATTTTGTAGCTAGCTTACAGCCGGACTGTGGGTTGCCCAGACGCGGCACATGCCGGGCACACTGCGGTTAATATTGAAGTGATTTTATTGCATGGCGTGGCACGGTCACACCCAGGCGCTTATCTGCCTTTGACCGCATGCCAGATCAGTCAGAGGAGCTCATTAATGTGTCTGTGATCAAGAAGAAAGACAGTAGAGCCGTCATAGCTGACGTGCTTTCTGGCCTCAATAACCCCAACGCCACTGCTTCCTCCCTGGAAAGTTTTACTGATAAAGGAAGTATTCCAGTCCAAAGATGGATTGTTAATCTCTGAGCGGCTGAATCCTTGAATCATTTGTAAGTTTTTTGTGACTGCCCTCCTGAAGGAGAGGAGCTCTTGTCACCCCCCTCCCCCTCCAACTCCCTCCCTGCCTTGCCTCGTGGACACTACGTTGCCGGACTCGGCGATGAAAACGCGTAGCGCGCACACTCCCACACTTCCCCTGTTTCATCATCAGCTGAGCTCCTCGTCCTCCACTCACAGCGCTCGTCTCCCTCCCTCTCTGGGTTCCCTCCCCTCTTGGCTCCCCCTTCGGTTTCTATCCATCGCTCCTCGCCTCCTCCTCCTCTTCTTCTCTCCCTGGGTCCCGGCCACATGCGAGAGGCTAGACTAGGACACTGCAGCTCTGAAAAAAAAAAAAAAAAAGAGAGGGGAAAAACGCTCTGTTGCTATTTCTACAGGCGGGTCCCACCCCTTTAGCTACCCTGTGCCAAAAGAGGGAGGGATTCTTCTCTACTCTCAGTCCTGAGATTTTAACCCTCTGCCTGCTCTCACTCCGTCTCCCTGCAAGATCTCTTCCTTGCTCTCGTGCAACAAGTGGCTTTGCTTTGCTGCTTTCCTCTTCGTTTCTGTTTGTGGGGACGTCTCCGGCTGATTTGTCGGTAACCGGACTTGGAAGACTCTGCATTTGCTTCGTTCCCTTTCGACCACGTGCTTCTCCGCTGCTGTTCCTCACAAGTCCTTCCCCTCTGAAGCTGAGGGCAAGCGTTCGACCGTGTTGGACTGGCCTCGGGGATCGTGTTTCCTGAACATTTACCTTGAATTCTCCTCCTTTATTTTTCTATGCTCTTATCTGCCGTGCCCTCCACCTTCCATCTGTGCACACCGTTCCCTCTCTTTGGCTTCTCTGCCCCACCCTCCTTTCTCTCTCTCTCTCTTTCCCTCTCTCTGTCATGGGCAGTCTTGAGTTAAAGGGTAGCAGGAGGGTGGAGCAGCAGCCTGGCTTTTTCTAGGACAGGTGCCAGTTTCTAACAAAAGACTGAAAAAACGGATAGATTTAAGCCAGGAGGACAGAAAGGCATGCATCAACAGCTTATCTGCACTAATAGTGTGCGTATGCATGACTATACTCTCCTGTTGCAATTATTTTCCGTTGCATGAGTGTTAAGCAGTAGAGATGTCGAATTCTCTCACTCCCGTGAAGGCATTTGAGTTTCGAGCTGGGATGAGAGGAGGGGCAGGCAGAGGCAGAGAGGGAAGAGGTGGAGCTGAGCTCTTTTTTTTTTTTTTTCTCCCCTGCATTATTCATGTGCCCGGGCCCGGTACTGCGATCTGACTGGCTGCCTGGCGTAGCATTCATCCAACATTCAGCAGCTCTGTTTGCTAACATTCCTCATTCAAAGCTCGGTTAGCTGCCAGACGGGAGGAGCACGCGAGTCCGTAGGAAACCCACATGGCCTCCCCCTTATTGTGGCGGGCCCAGAATCGGAGGCGAAGGGACGGAGAGCGGCAGCATGAGCTGGTTTGTAGATATCAGACAGTCAGCCGAGGTTGGGGAGGGATTTTCTCGAAGCGTATCGACCGTTTTGGCAATTGCAAGGGTGAAATCTCTGGCAGAGGGGGAAAGGCTGGCGTATGAAAAAGGCATTGGGCGCAGACGGAGGAGGCTGATACTTTCCGGGACGCTGAATGGGTCTCGACGTTGGCGTGCCCGCCTACTCCTTGCAGCGAGTGCAGAGCTGTGTGACTGAAGCTGTAGCTCCCTGTCTCTGCTCCTCTCTACAGGAAGGAGATGTGGGCATACCGTGTGCTGCCGTGGACGTTTCCATCGCATTAAGTCTGCAGAGAACCCGACGGTTTATCCTGGTCGGCCGATTCCAGTCGCTCCGAAGCGGGTAAGTCAGACGGCGTGCGGTTCAGGTTGTGTGAGAATGTGTACTAGGTTTTCTTTTTGCAAACCAAACGTCGGGAGCTCCATCGTCATGTTTGCTTCTTTCCACAATGTCCGGCCGCACAACTATCCAAGTCGAACGAGGCAGAACGTGGCGTTTCTTCAAACCGCTTTAATCTCGTTGTATTTTCTTTTCGTCTGGAATCTGGTTTTGCTTCTCAGATGTGTTTGTGGTCGAGTGAGAAGTCTTCATGGAGGGGAGCAGGCAGGGAACTGGTGCTGTAATGTAAGGCTGAGGGCCAGACAAGGCCTGCAACACAAGGCCAAGCTCCACCACAATGCACTGCTCCTCCATATGTCCCTCTCCTTCTTGCTCAATCCCGTGATCGTCGAGTAGAAAGCCTTCAGGTGTCATTAAACCCTCTTTTCCCTCAATATCCACTCGTTTGCTACTCATAATAGTCAGGTACATGTTTGAAAATGGGTCACTGCTGACACGTGGCTCCCTGCAGTTTTAATAAAGCCAGAACAAAACTATTAGTGATACCGCTTAGGATGCAATTTTTTTTAATACGGCCAATTGTATAACTTTTTTTCTTTTCTTTTTTTTATAATTTCTTTTAAATGGGCTTCGAGAAATCATTCCTTTCTTGTTCCTTTTGGACTCTGATAAAGTGACTCAACTTTGGCTGAAGCCGCAGGTATAGCTTGACCGAATCCGGAGAAGTCGGAACCTGTTTCAGAAGAATATTTGCTGCATTTTTAGTGTCGTGTGAGATTTTACGCACAATTCAATAACCTGAATTGCGCCACACCCCCTCATCAACGCAATGAAGCGTAACGTCTATTAATCAAAGCCTGTAAATCAGGTTTTTAGCCTTTGCTAATTGAAAAATGTGTTTGTTTTTTAATCCGCATCGATATCGCTCCAGAGTCGACCATGACCAAACGACAGAGGAGTGGAGGGAGCGTGAGTCATCCCAGATACCTCCAGTCTCCTTCCCACCTACATCCCACGTTTGACAGGCCCTATTCATCTGCCACTCTCGCCCTACAGGGCCCAACACAGGCTACTTCATCACTGTCACCCTCACAAGAGGCCCCCAATGTGGCTCCCTTATTTAGTGGCTCCAAAGCTCTTTCCACGGGCCTCGCTGGGGTGAAATTGGGAGGTAAATCAACGATGTTTGGACAGGGAGAACGTCATTGTTGCAGTCCAACGGACCCTCAAGGAACGGCAGTAATATTCAATATAGCATGTTGTCTTTTCCATTTCCTTTTTCGCATTACCCTGCGTTGAAATGCACTGACGTACACAGTCTGAACGCGTTTAATTAGCTTCTTTGACTTGAAAACAGCGTACGGTTTCAAAAACGTGCAGGAAATGACGGAATATTTCCCGCAGAACAAAAACCGGGCATATCTCGAATAGGAATACAAGTGATTTTAATCCTCATCTTCTATTTACCATGACTAGCAAACAAAATCTTCATTTTTTTTGATTATTGCAGAACATTTTATCTGGACTAAAAGAAAAATAAAGAGGAAAGTATCTGAGTACTTCTTTTTGTGGATTAAATTCAATATGCATTACACACATGATTTAATAATAAAAAACTCCACCCCCCCCTCCACAAAAAGCTCCAAGTTACACCAGACACACAAGATCCAGTCTTTCACACACACACACACACACACACACGCAGGCAAACACCCAGACACATTTGATGCTATGTACCCCACAATGAACCGAGCCTCCTCAGATGAATGGGGTTCCCACGCCTCTCCTAAGGAGTGCAGGGCACAGCCTCCTCCTTTGAGCATTCACACACATACACACCCACAGTACACGCACTATAAAGGGCCTCACAGTCTTTCATAAGCAAGCACACACAGGTGCATGTGAGTATGATGTAGTGGCACACACATGTAGTTAAATGGCACATTGCTGTAAGCGGTGATTTGTTATTCTGAACACGTCATGCGGCGATAAAGGTTCGGTTTTAGCAACAAAGTCAGACAGGAGGATCTTTGTTGCAGTTTGGCTCCAAAATGCAAAATCTTTTAATTTGTAATGAGGAGAAACAGGAGCTAATGAGGAGTGAGATGCATTTAGGGTGCGTTTACTTCCAAGGAAACATCAGTTCGGTTTATTTGTACAGTGATTTTCTGTCGACTAATGTCGTCTAAAGACAAACAGGTCTGAATCGGTCAAGCAAATAAACTCCAGACATATAGACAGATTTAAATTAAACTGTGTACATTCCAGCCGTGTGCTTTTAATATATATATATATATATATATATATGTAGTTGTTAGAAAATAGCATTTTAGTACCAACAAAGTAATTTCTAAATCCCTGGTGTTTCTTTTTTATTGTCCTTGTTTTTCTAAGAATACAGTACAACATGTCATAAACTTTATGTGAAATGTGAGGATAAAGTGGCCAAAGCACTACAAAAGTCATTGTAAAACCTAAAGAAATCATGAGGATGTATTGTTCAACACTACTTTAGAGGAGGCGAGAAAGAAATTACACGGGAGTTAAACTTTTTTCAGAGTTCTTTCAAAAACTTGTTCTGAATTTCCTCGACATTTTCTATAATAGTTTTGTGCCAAAACCAACAATATTGTGATATTGTGCTGATCAAACATAGTTGAATATTTATTACTATATTAAAAACTAAGAAGTAGATTAAAGTTGGTTGCTGACAATCTACGCTGACTTGTTTTTACACCCAAATCTATTCACTTTCTCCACTTAGCACTCTAGTCTCCTCTGTTTAATATTCTCTTCATGATTTAAATTGTTTTATGTTGTTAAATGCACATCTGGGGAAGTGCAATGCTAATTAGCTAAGGCTATACATGTTGTAGTGCTCTATTTTTGTATACACTTAACACGTGTCCCCATGCAAATAAACAATAAAGTAGAAAGAAGACTTGTCCACCTAAGCCAGTGGTCTCACGCTTATTCCTTCCTCCATCTCTGCTTCCAGTACCCCTCCCACTGGCCTTCCTGTCTGCCCAGAGTCACCAGTCATCCACCGGCATGCGTCCCTCCTCTGGTTATAATTGAGATCATATGCCGAAGCCGGCGCTGAAACCTAACACGGGACGTCCACATCAAATAAAACCTGCTGTCAGCAGCGGGGCCCGGCTCCACCAAGTGAAACCATATCTGAGTCCGCTTCACCAACACGCCATAAAATGTTCGCCCAGAGGACCGACAGACCTATAGACAGATGGACCACACCTCTGTTAAAGACATTTCATTCTTCGTCTGTAAGGCTGAAGGATCTGTCATGTATGGGTTCAGGTGTTCTTCAATGTCTGAGGGGAAGTTCTTCGTCTTTTTCCACTACTTGCTCTGTCAGTCACACACCAAAAAGGGGATCCTCAATGCTCAATGTTGAGGGTGGCGAATGACTCGCTGATTGTTTCAGCTTTTTTACTATACACACACCTTCAGCGAATTGAATTATCCATTTTTTTCTGAATAAGCTGAGAAGCTATTGCAATATATGCAATATAGCAAAATGCAAGCGTGCCAGAATTTTGTAGCTGTCAAATTCACAAAGTCTTCGCCTAAAGGAATATTTGGCTGGTAAGCTGATGGTGGCTCCCTGTGTATTGTGCTTGCATCTGGTGAATAATCCATTGTGTCTTTTATTTATTTATTTATTTTTATATTTATAAAAATTGCAGCCAGACAGATTAGTTTTGTTTGACTTACAGTGTGAAATAGTACTAGTATTTTTCAATCAGTGCTAATTTTGGTGCACAACAGGAACAAAACTTTGTTCCACTGCTGGCTTTACTAAAATATTGCACTAATATCATGCAAGGTATAATTTATCCTCTTTCCTCTAATATTTCCATGATCTCTTGAGTGAATTGCCAAAAACTTAAAATGTTTTTGTTGGCACCTTAGAAAGCAAAAGTTATAATTTTTTAAAATTTTAGTGTTTTGCATTCAGAGGTTAATAACTCAAACGATATAACTCTGCATATAAGACACATCTTACCTGTCCAGGAGTCATGTTTAGGCCAAGAAAAAAACCCAGTTCTTCTAGTGGGAGAAAACCTGAAGAGAACTTTTTACATTTCCTAAATGAAGAGAAGATGCAGTGGTGTCAAACAAAGCACAAATGTTTCTTTTCTGTTCCAAAAACATCTAAATTACTTGCTGATTTACAACAGCCATCCGCACATAAATTTTTCAATAATACAGTGAGATGCTGTTCTAACAGTTTTGAGGCGAGTTCTCCATACTAAAATATACTGAGATCCGGAGCATGCAGTGAAGAAACCCACTTCTCTTTCTCTCCTTAATATTTGCGACTAGTGTGTTTGTGTTGGATTTTTAAAGCAAAAACAACTGTGACTCTACGCTAAGAGTGCAAATTGCTTTCACCGGTTCCACTTGATTGGTGTGTTTGTGACATTCAGTGAGTGCCTTGCTTTGTCAACGAGTTGGTGAGACAGAGCAAATATTGTCCATACAGGTTGCACAAAAATTGAGGTAATAGGATGCATCAGTGGTTGAGGACAGAGTACACTACAGAATAAGTTTAGGAATTGGACCATAGAATCAAGATCAAATTTGCCCAAAAATGTGGTTCTGTTGGTAGATTTTGCAACAAAATACACCTGAAATAAAGAATGAATGATTCAAATAACTTTTTTGTTTTAATTTTTAGTTTGACTTTTCTTAGTTGTTTTTCAAAATAATTTCCTTTTGCTTTATTAACAGCAGGGGTACCTATAACATGCAAATTGATTTTTTTTTTTATTGTAGCACTGAAGTTCTGTCTTTTGTAATTTATCTCATCCATTAAACTATCTTCTAAGTCAAGCTTTTTATAGGAGGGGCATCGGCATTTGGATTTTGAGGTAGGATTGATAAGATAGACAGATGGCTCTGTCTAGCATGACCAAACCAAAGTCGAATTGTTGACTCACACACACCTTTCACAGTACACGAGCTCCTGTGAAACCCCGTCTCCCTGCAGCTTACGTCATGGTGTTTTGTCATAAGTGGCTTACAGTAGCATGGTAAACAGTGATCATGGCAGAGAGGAATAACTGTTACGAGTTCACATGTCTGGAGGAGGAGGAAACGTTGACTGACGAGCTGCAACATCTCATTTTATTTTACATGTTATTGAAAAAAAGGCTGGGAGGTGTCAGTGGGACTCTCACCCTCTAGCTAATTGGCTAAAAGTCCTTTGACAGAAAACTTTTCAAACGTCGGTAAAAGAAACTCCACTTGATTGTATTGTTTTGTAACTAGGATACTCTATTCAGCTGAATTTGAATTTGCATAATTTAACTGGTTCTTTGAACATCAAATTTAAGAAAAAAGATCTGGTTTTAAAGTGTTTTGAGATGACAATTGTGCTTTAAAAATAAACTAAAATGAATAAATGTCAGTGCTTCTAATGCAATTAATGTACTGTGACTTTCACAACTTCAGAATATCAAAATCCAAAATGGCCTCATGGTGGGGTTTCTGAGCGCCGTTGCCTTGCATCAAGAAGATCCAGTATGTGACTGCTGCCTCATTTGCTTGAAGTTTACATGTTCTCCTTGATTCTCTCTATGTACTTCAGCTTCATCACAAAGTCCAAAAACGTGACATCTTGGCTAATTGGTTACCCTGAGTTGTCCTGTGTGAGTGTATGTATGTTTCTCGTGAGTAGCCCACCCATTACCAACCCACCCACTCATATTGCAGAGCACATGTAGGCATAGAGGAGCAAGTATAAAGAATGGATGACTCACACCTTCTACTTCACAACATGTAATTGACCAGAGCTAATGCAAAAAACCCCAACTTGTGCTCAGCTGGTTGAAACAGATCTAGCTAAACATGACTCTGACTTAATAAGCTATTTTCTGAGATTTTTGGACTCTCAAAAATCTTCAGAACATTGAAACACGCACACACACACGTGCTGTGCAGCCAGCCCCCTGCTGTATATCGCAGACGCAGCAGCATCAACCGTTCCTCAACAGATACGACTGCGACTGAATTGCCCTTTAAGTCCACATAACTGAACAGAAAAGATAGAGATCCAGAGAGCCGGAAGATAGATGGAGCGCTGGCAGTGATGGTACGGCCCCTGGAAGCCACGGTGTCCTGTTGTTCGTCAAGTAGTCTGGAGATCAGATGCTATCAGGCCAGGAGGTGTCTGCTTTGCACCGAGCGCCACACACAGCAGTGAGTTTACGTAAGGGATAAACACTGACCCTTGGGTTGTAATCCACTCGCAGGCCGAGCAGAAGCTGTGTGTGGATTACCAAAGACTAACTGCAGACTCTTTGCTTGTTTTACACCTCAAGAGGATCCTAATTGAGCCAAATCTCATTATTTATGGCTGGCAGTGGAGACAGTAGTACTCAGTGTTGCTGGTGTATCTTTAAGGAGATCAGTCAGGAGCCAGAGCTGTTCCTGTAAGAGTGAGCATGCACTAGTTCAGTTTGCATGCAAGTGGCTCTCCAGAGGAGAATTAGAAGGTGGGAGTGGAAGCATTTGCTGGCCATGAGAGGCTACGTCTTCACTGCATTGCGAGTGAGCAGTGAAGGCTGCAGGCAATGTGTAACAAGGACAAATGATCATCACTGTCAAAAACAAATTGAATATTTTCATAAAACAAATATTTTCTAGCTTTACTTTCTGTGACTTAATGAATCTTGTTAATGCAGATCCATGCAGAGAATTCACTGCAAGCAGCTTCCTCGACTTCCCCTCATTATTAAAACTCAAGAATTGACGATTTAAAGATACGGCGATATTAAGTTTCATTGCTGACTGATATGAGAATTATGAATGGTGACAGAGGGCAAGAGCTGACCTCGTGTGGAGCCACGGTTCTCCACGGATAGACAAAAAGGAAAGACAACCTCCGAGAGGCGTCCACATAAATGTCACGCTTCTGGCCTGCTAATAATAATTTTTAAAAGAACACTACTTACAATAAAGGCTTCGTCGGAGTAGGGAGGGAGTAAGAAATTAAAGAGAACCAGAAAGCAAAAGAATCAGGAGAGGAAGAGGAGTGTGTTAATATATTTCAAACAAAGAAACAAAGCAAATCAGATGCAATGTGAGATTTTGCTGATTTTCAGATGGCTGTAGTGAGGCGACGTGAAGCTGGGCGAGGTGAAGAGAGCGAGAAACAGAGAGAAAAGAAAGATGAAGGAGACAGACAGAGGTGGGGGGATTTGGAGTTAGAAACCTCTCAACCATATGCATTTCTGCATCTGCAATATCCATGCAAATGGTGGCATGCATGAGTGATAGGAAAGCAATGAGAGGAGCTACTTTTCAGTCGTATTTCCCTGAATGATGCTGAGCTCCTGCCTAAAACCCACAGAGCTGCAGATGACAGCACAAATGTAGCTCCTTAATTCAGTATTTTTCTCCATCAGTCTTTAGAAGTGGACAGAACAGCGTCTGCCAACAATTCTCTATCTTCATAAGCCATAAATTGTTTTCACAATATTAAAAAGGCAAAGCCAGGTTTTGGGCTTTTGGGGTGATTCAATCATGATTAGATTTTCATGTGAAGTAGCTGACTAGGAAAAGAAAGTAGAGAATTCAAAATAAGTTAAACATTTAAAAAAAACAACAGAGGACAAACTAAATGTTGCCTAAAAATGGTTTGGTTCCGGTCCTGACAAGACTGAGTAAACAGCACGCTGATGACCCAGAGGATCTAGATGGACAAGCATCTCTTTGAGCTTAAAACCTATTTTAGTTGTAGACCATTAAAAATAAAATCTTTGCTTTTACAAACAACGAGCCAGAGCGGTATTTCAAACACAGGTTAATTTTCCTGGTGATGGTCAGGACTCTGACAGCAGCAGTTTGAATGGACTGTGGCTGCCTGATTGATTTTGTATTTTAAAGAGACCAGAGCGATACTCTAAGACAAAATGTGTGGTTGCAGTACGTTCTGATACGTTGGTGGTCAAACATCCTGAAGCAACAAACGCACCATTTCAAAAGATGTAAGCAATGCCATTAATTAGGCAGATGAGCTCACCCTGCTTTTTTGGCATTGTGGCAAATTAAAATTATTTCAAAGATTTGAAATAATTTTAAATAATCTTTAGGAGAAAAGTAGTTCTTTGAAACCAGTGAGGTGTTACTTAGAGGAATGTCTCCTTTTCATATGAAAGTGGACAGAAAAATCTTCAAACTAGACTTATTATTTAGTTTTGCACTGGCTGGAGAAGCATCTATTGCCATCAAACTAAATGCTCTCAGTGCATAAAACTTGTTTTAGGATCCAAAACAACAAATTAAATCTTTTCTGCATTAAACAGGAGAAAACTTTGACCCATCCAGGTATTGATATGTGAACACACTAACGCAGCGGGCGCTGTACCGGTCCGTCGTGGTGAAGAGAGAGCTGAGTCAAAAAGCGAAGCTCTCGATTTACCGGTCGATCTA
>CAEGAE010071802.1:0-15917 GCA_903067095.1 Girardinus metallicus | reverse complement strand
TAACCTGACAGTCATGTTTTTGGACTGTGGGAGGAAGCTGGAGTACCCGGAGAGAACCCACCATGCACAGGGAGAACATGCAAACTCCATGCAGAAAGACCCCGGGCCGGGAATCGAACCCAGAACCTTCTTGCTGCAAGGCAACAGCTCTACCAACTGCTCCACTGTGCAGCCCGAATATTGTTTATATTCCTAAAAATCCAGAATATTAATACAGCTCACCTAATTTGGGCCAATGAGTTTTATACAAAGTGAAATATTTGTAAAACAAACATTCGAAAAAACAGAAAGAAAAGAAAAATCTTTGGTGCCCCTCAAAAGTTGGGGCCCTGGGCTACTGCCATATAAGCCCTTTCTGAAGTCTATTATCCCCGACATTCCTGCGGAACATCAAGATGTCTCCATTTCCTCCAGTTGTCCTGTTTGTGCTGTGATAGTTTGACCTAACCAAGTCAGTCAGCATGTTTCCTGTTACAGACCAAACCATGTCAGAATGGAGGGGAGTGCACCATCACCTTCAACGACTTTACCTGTTCTTGTCCAGAGGAATACACGGGGAAGAACTGCCAAACACGAGTTTGGTGTGTCAGCAATCCGTGTGTCCACGGCGGCTTGTGTGTGGACCTTCCTAACGGATATGAATGTAAGAAATCTGCGCCAATGTATTTAAGCAAGTTATTCATATATTCATCTAATAGAGGAGCCATGTTGTGATGACTTCCTGAAGGAGTTTAAGAAAAAGCAGGAGTTTTTAAAGAGACAGGCACTCTATTTCAAGCTGATGAACTATGAAGTCAACTTTCCTTTAAGTTATATTTAATATATATAGCATTTTTAGAACAACTGGAGTTAACATAGTTATTTAGTTGTGCTGTAAAATGGCACTATGTGCCTGGAAACCTGACATTGATGAACTTTGACTTTGCTAACTAACTTGGATTAAAAGCAGCAGGAGAGAAAAAGCTGGTGTATTTTTGTATGCTCTGAGAAAGAGAAAGTTCACAGCATGACTTGTCATGTGATGAATAACGTAGGAACACTTGAACAATAGCAATGATTCCTCCATCTTCACTGCTAGGTTTGCACAACGCCACGTTTGAGAGCAACCCAGTGCAGTTCAGTGCTGGAGGCTCCCTGGCTGGACCCATCGCTGACATCTACATGGAGCTGCGGACCCGATCAGAAAACGCTGTGCTCCTGAGGGCCTCCTGGGGCTCCAACCTGCTGGTGGTGGGCATCCTGGATTCTTCAGTCTGGGTGGAGATCCAGACGGACAGCAGCGTCAAGTCAGTGACCCTTAAGGGAATCCGTCACGTGGCTGATGGACGCTGGCACCGCATCAAAGTCTACATGGCAGACTGGAAGCGCAAAGCCTCCCCCTGGGTCATCACTGTCGATGGAATCACAGATGCCACCAGCAAACAAGAGCGCACAGGTAGTCTGAGCTTCCTCAACAAGAAGGGGGCCTTGCTGGCTGTTGCAGACAGCTTCACTGGCTGTCTGGGCGCAGTGAGGCTTGGTGGGATTTATCTCCCCTTTGCAGATGACCATAAAGCTCCGCAGCCCTCTCAGTTTCACATAGTTGGAAAACCCAAAGTGCATCTGGGCTGCAGCAGTGCACCGGTTTGCGATTCTGGTCCCTGTCTAAACGGAGCCACATGTGAAGACTTGTTCAATAAATTTGGTTGTGTGTGTGACACGGGTTGGGAGGGAGAGCTGTGTGAGACGGACACTGACGACTGTGCGTCTCAGCCCTGTGTCTACGGCAGCTGCAAGGACTACCTGGCTGGCTATGAGTGCCGTTGTGACCCCGGTTACACCGGAACGCTGTGTGACGAAGATACTGACGAGTGTGCTCTTCATCCCTGTGAACATGGAGGAACCTGTCAGGATGGGGTTAACATGTACACCTGTGTGTGCCCCACGGACTACAGCGGCCCCCGCTGCCAGTGAGTGCCGGCTATGCTCATTCTCGTTTCTATACTACATCCCATCTATTGCCACAGTCATGAGGTATTTCTTACCTTTGAAATGTGACAATGAGAGCGATCACCCAAACTGTTGATTTTGTTATGACAAAGTGGTGTGTCTCCTATCCACACTTAAATATTTTGGTTCTGGACAATCCACTTTTGAATTTCCTTTTAAAACATTTTCGGGTTTTTTTAGGTGGGACTATCCTCCATTACAATGTGACACAGATGTCCAATGTGCAAATGATGGAATATGCAGAGATGGGCTCTGGGGAGCTAACTGCACATGCATGCCAGGTTTCACAGGCAGCAGGTAAAATAACCTGAACATTTGCAGTATGTAGCTTTTAACTTTTACAAAATGTGTTGTTTTTTTTCTATTTGTTAAAACTGTCACCATGTGATGAGACGGATAATATTGTCTCATCACTAAACTAAGCTCTTCCACCTGCTCCCTTAGCTGTTATTGCCATCTGCAAAAATGATCCACTCCTAGGAAAAACAACCAATCACAGCCAGGAGGAGGTTCTTAGCGCTGCCAATCAACACGTTCATGCACTGCTCAATGTGCTAATGGCAGAGAAACAACTTACAGTTACAGAAAAACTGTTTATCTGCCGTCACGAATGCTAAAGCCATGCTAATTAGCCTTAGCATTCGTGACAGGATAGCGGTCATGAGCATATCTGGTGGCATGAAATCATACAAACCATGATTAACGTAATGCATTAAACAAGTATCGCTTAATGCTGAGGCAGGTGGAAAAGCTTATCTATAGTCATGTGTCTTTTGGGTGTAATAACATTGCTAACTGTGTGGGGAACTCCACTGGCTTCACTACTTTAAATGGATTTCATACAAACAGCACTTCCATCAGTTATCTGTGCCAAGCAGACCAAGTCAAAACTCAATTCTAGAATAAATGTGAAGAACAAACTGCTTTTCACACGACAAAAACACAAAATATTCCCAAGTACTTTTGTCTAGTTTCTAGTTCAAATATTTTAGTACATGAAATAAGACAAAATTAAATTAAAATTACGTTTTCAGCAAGACAAATACACTCAATAATTCTAGAATATAAAAAAAAACTGATATGTTTTTTCTGTTTTATGTGAAATCGTCTGCCAGTGGAACCGGCGCTTTGGTATTAGTATAATTGACCTATAATAATTCTTCATGTTTTGTTTCATTGTCGGTGGATTTGTAAAGGGGGTTTGTGAATCCTCCTTCAGCAGACTCTGATGATGGAAACTGCTCCTCAGTATGCCACCCAGGACGGTGGGCCCTGGAGCCCAGGCCTGGCTATCACTGCCTGTTACATGACATCATTTCCTCTTTTCTTTAGGTGTGAACTGGAGATTGATGAATGTAGCTCCAACCCTTGTCGGAATGGCGGCTCCTGTTTGGATCGCTTCAACATGTTTGTATGTGAATGCCCGGCGGGGTACAGCGGCCCGCTCTGTGATGTCAACGTACGTTTCCTCCGTTGGTCTTGTTCTCATATTTTCTGGGTGTATGGATGTCTGGGATGTGTGTAAGCCAAAGACTGCAACTAAAAAAAAAGAATGAAGCCCCAGCATCATTGCTAGTGTTTGTTTTCCTGTGTGTTTGCAGAAGGAGGCCCATAAACAGGGAATCCCATGGCTGATGGTGGTTATCCCGCTGCTCTGCCTCTGTGTGGTGGTCCTGATCATCGGCGCCACCTTCATGCTGCTCACAGCCAGGAAGAAGCGCCAGTCAGAGGGGGCTTACAGCCCCAGCGCTCAGGAGCTGGCCGGAGCCCGGCTGGAGATGGACAGTATGCTGAAGGTCCCACCAGAGGAGCGACTCATCTGACCGCCGGCTCCTGGGTGGAGGGAGTTCGATCTGATCGGAGCGCTGCAGGATGAGCTGGGCGCTCTGACGCATCACAAGGCACAGCCTCCGTGTGGTGGCCGACGCGTCCTAATCCTGTAAACGTTGTTTATGGCGGAGCCTTAACGCTAGTTTTCCACCAACCGCTACTTATGTGGACTGTGTGCAGCGTCACAGTCCTCTGGCTCTGCACCTGCGTTAATGGATTACAGCATGTACTGTACTGGACCTATGACTTAAATCTCTGGCTTAACTTGTTTTCCTTGTGACACTGGGCGCTCAGCTCCTTGCCAGAGGGAAACGTCCAGCAGCGCCTCTGATCTCTGCAGCTCTTCTAGTGTCACGGGAATTAGTGGAGAGCTTCACTAAAGTTTGATGTCATCAATTGTTTTGTCTCTGTTAAATAAAGTAGATTTTTACCCATATGCTGATATTAATTCGTGTACAGTGCCTTGCAAAAGTATTCAAACCCGTCAGCCTTCGTGGAGGAGTCAGAAGAAGGAAGCTGGTGTTGAAAGAAAATCATAAGAAGTTCTCTCTGCATTTTACCAAAAGTCATGGGGAGGAGACAGCAGGAAGGTGGTGTGGTAAACACACAGGTTGCTTTACTTTAACAGAGCCAGAGAAGTTAGTCGGAAGGTGGATGAAGCTGAGTCCAGAACAGTCCTGGAGGAAAACATGTTTTCTACAAACATACTGACTCACCTTCCAGCAGGACAACATTCAAAGGAAGGATTGGACTAGATCAAATCATATTTGTGTGTTTCAGTGACTGAGTCAAAGTCAGGATCTGAATCCACTGGAAGCACTATGGCGATATCTGCAGGTTCTATTTCTAGAAGCTCTGTTGCCAATTTTCAGTTTGAGCTTCTCTGCTGCCAGAAAAACTGAGCAAAATTCTCAGTCCAGACGGAGCGTACTGGTAGAGATGAACCCCAGAAAGGTGTTCTATTAATTATTAATTCAGGGTAGTTGAATATAAATGTGTGACATATTTTTAAGACGTTTCATCGCCTCATATAATTTTCCTACCACTTGACCATAATGCTTTAGTTTGTCTCTTTACGAATCCCAATGAACTACAATGACATTTCTGGTTGCAATATGAGAAACTGGAAAAGGTGCAAGGAATGCAAATACTTTTGTAAGGCACTGGAACCTGAGTCAGAAAGGGTCTGGACTCTCAACACCACGCTGAAGTTTTTATTTAGTTAACAAAAATCACCCAGAAACTAAATGCGACGGTCAGAACGTCGGACATGTTATGCATGTCATACACAGCAGAACTCTGTACAAAGCCTTTAGCTGCTGCCTTGTTCATACTGGTGTTGCACTGAATTTTCTACAAAGTTCTATTTTTCAATCCAGTTCAGATTATTTATACAGTATAAATTCACCTCAAGGTGAAAAATCTAATCGGAAATCCCAATTCAGGTCCAGTTACACACTCCAGTCAGTTCCTAATACAGACCCATCCAATACACTGTAGTAATATCGAAATGTCCACAAACAGCTAATAAGGACATGACATTTAACATGATTATGTTCCACATGGTAGGTCATTACTACAGGCTCCTGCAGTCTGTAAATAACTACAGATTACTATGGTAACATGTGTAATACAAATATATAAGAGTTAAATGAAAAAGTGTGTATATCTCCCATTGTACTTGTTGGGAGTTCTTTGATTTTTCCAAGCTGGGTGAAACATGTCATCTACTGTAGGATTACAGGACCAAACTAATACAAACCCAAGAGTCACAGAAATGTATGCAAATAGTTTTAGATTTACACAGAAACCTTATGTTGCAAGATCGTTGTTGGTAAGTGAAGGGCGTCCCTTCCAGTTTCATATTATTCACGAGTCAGAAATTACAACTCGGCAAAATCTGTTATTACACTTTTGCTAGTGAGGTCACCAAGTATTTGCCATCTTATAGGTTTCCTTTTGCTTTTTGACACAAAGGTTTTAGATCATCAAACACGACTGATTAAATACAGAATGCAGTTTGGTTTAAAAAGGTAATCTCTCTCTAAACATAATTTGTGGATGTTCAACCCTTGGCAGCAGCAAGAGTTTTAGGTGACAAGCAATGAGTTGCCTTAGCATAAATGGCCTGTTTGAAACAATATATCAATTGTGAACCTTCATTTTTTTTCCGTCCGTCAGAGGTGACTTTATCTGGACGTTTTCCTATAGGCGTGGAAACACTTTTTTTATACGTCACATGAGTCACGTGATCAACAACCGGCTGTTACTACTGACAGAAACAAAGAAGAAGACCACAGGAAGTAGTAGGAGGATGATGTTTTTGGGTTTCTTCTGACGATGTGCAGCTGGCTCTGCTAAAGCTCTCACTGCATCACACAGTTCATAAAGGTTATGTCATTCAAAGTGTTGAATCCATAACGCTTCTGCAAAATTTCAAACTACTTCCCCTAAATAGCTTCTCCCAAGTACAGTATAAGGGGTTTGATGCTCCAACGCCGCCAATTTCCTGTAGTTAATCTACCACAGGTCAGCTGCTCCCTGGACAGATAGCTGCACGGCCACAGGGCAGCAGATGACACACACACACACACACGCACACACGCATTCACATGCGCCTCAAAGCCCTTTAGAGAGACCAATTAACCTAAGAGGAGGGAGGAAGTCAGTGAACTTACGAAACCTGCAAACACACACACGCACAGCGAGAACATGCAAACACCACACAGAGCAAACAGCTACATCACCATGCAACCTCCATAGGAAGTTTAAAATAAGCCTGTCCTTACTATGTATTTTTATTTATTCATTGGATCAAATTTGCTCTGCATGATTTCACTCCTCCTCTAACTTTCT
Organism: Girardinus metallicus; assembly: GCA_903067095.1. Lineage (NCBI taxonomy): Eukaryota > Metazoa > Chordata > Actinopteri > Cyprinodontiformes > Poeciliidae > Girardinus > Girardinus metallicus. The sequence goes on along the minus strand of CAEGAE010071802.1, from coordinate 9,242 downwards.
GATCCCAAGAAGGTATTTTTTGTATTTGCGACCGTTGTTTATTTATCCTGTCCCACAAAACCATTTTCTTTCACACTGCCCACAGGTTGATCCTGTTTGGTTGGAATACGCCGCCTATCTACGATGGCGTATTGGTGCCATTGTATGTAGAAAAAAAAAGTATTTCTGCCAAAAAAAACTCAAAACTCATTTTGAAATTCATTTTCAGACATTTTCTAGGAAACAGAAGTTTTTTGGCAGAAGTTTATTTTTCCTTTCTGTCTACAATGGCCCTAATACGCCGTTGTACCATTATGTTCGAAAGAAACAAAAACTGACCTCAAATCTCTTTCTCCAGTTTTACATTAATAACATGATAGACAAACTGCGGTTTTTATGTTTCTGTTGTGAATATTTTCAGAGTACAGTAATTCTGTGACATTATCTAAGCAGCACAAAAACAATGAAAAATGGTGCATATGTGAAAAGAAAGCCAAGTTTTCTCCTCTTGCTGCACTTGAATCCTTATTGATGCCAGTGTTCACAGTAATGCTGATGCATGTGCACATGTAAATAAGTTCATGTGAAAAATTAAATATGGAGGGTTTTTTTCGTGTCCTCAGTCTTTGTCTGTTGTTCCTTTTAGCTATGAGTTTTATAAATATTAGAGGTTATTTCAGGAAATGTAATGAATATGTCAAAGGTCAATTGGACAAAGTAATCCACAACAAAGTGATGCTTTGCAGACACTTTATTACACAAATACAATAGTTACTGAAAATAGTACTCTTGTACTTAAACCGGCGCCACAGCTAATATAAGGTAGGCCACATGTGACAGCGTAGCTAAATATCTATGGCATGCGGTTAGGAAAGCCCCTCGAGCTTCATAGCAGAAAACATGGAATTTAAAAAATGACAACCGAAAAACTGATCCATTAACGTAAAACCCGACGTTACAGAAAGTGACTTAACAGATCATTAATTTTTTTTGTTTATTTTTTTAAAGATGCGATTTACTAAATTATTCACTTGCATTCTGCTGCAATAAAATACCTAAACAGCGGTTAAATGGAAGATAGATTCTCTTTCCATGCTGTCCTGAGTACAGTTCTGGATAAATGTGCTGCTTTTAGTGAACTCTGGAAGTGAACAGAGGAAATAGTTTAGTTTCCATTAACTGGACTGAAGAAAAAAAAAAAAAAACACAGTGGGTTCAGATTAGCCTTTGACAACAAGCAGAAAGCTGCAGCAGCATGAAGCCTACTCCCCACATGTTACATAGTTAGCCATGCCATACTACAAGAAGATCGGACTATTTGCCTTGAAGAAAACAAACCAGCAGAAGGCACAGGATTACAAATGAAATGGTAGTCGACCAAATACAATGATGATGCTGAAACGTCATAAAGAACATCAAATGACAACTATAATCCCAACTGCAGCAACAGATGTCAGGATTCTCCTCTGAAATCCGGATTCATCTCATCCCTAAAATGACACTGAAACACTGTAGCGTTTAATCTGAGCCAACATTCAGATTGAGCATCAGCCATGTTTAATAATCTGTGACAGGAGCCGCAGGAGACAAACCTGCCTGACAACAGCTCCACCTAGCGGTACTGTAGGCACTGCAGTCACAGGGCTGCAGGACTTTATGAAAGCGATTAAAAAGCGACAGTTAAGAAATGAAAAGAAATGAATACAATTAAAAAAAAGATAAATAATAAAAACTACATAAACATTTTTTCTACATAATAATGCATTTGCAGATTTTCTTGGACTTCTTAAGGCTAAACCTGATATTAGTGGACGGTTGTTTTTGGGGACTGTGCTGATGGTTTTTCCATAAAGGCAAATTTTTTTTTTATAAAAGAAAAATATAAATATAATAATTTTGTTTCCAAGATTTTATCAAGATGACAATAAAATGAATTTTATATACAAGAACACATTTAAATATATACATTAAATAGCAATATTGGCAGCTGACAACGGTTACAAAAACAGTGAATTAGCACATGTGAGAAATTTAAGCTGCTTGGGGAGTGTGTGTGGGGGGGGGGGCTGCCTAAGAGGAGGACTGAGGAGGAGGGGGGCGAGGAGGAGGAGCAGAGTACTCCTCTGTGTCCGAGTCGCTGCTGTCCTCCACGTTCCTCTCCTGGTCGCTGCCCTCAGTGCTCAGCTGGTCGAAGCCCTGGCGACTGTAACCTTTGTGAGACGCAAAGAATTTCCCCAGGTTCAGCGTTCCCACTGCTTTACCTGACGGGGAGGAACAGGGGAGTTACCTCCTGCTGGTGTTCAGGGTCAGTCCTCTACAGGTCATGTAACACAGCCACAGTCCAGAAAAGCCTTTTTTTTTTTTTTTCTTACCTCGAATTTTACCCAAGACTCCTCCCACAGAGCGAGGCTCCATTTTGATCTCACTTCTCTCTGAAAATAGTCAGTAAACAGAAAATAAGTGCAGGCCACACAGCAGAACTAACTTAGTTATGGTTAGCATAGACGTTCCCCTTAGAACAGCTGGTCTGTCTGGGTGTGCAGGCATAGAGGTTTAATGCCCATCAGCAGCTGACCAGAACTGGACAATTTTCAATTTTTATTAGTGTCCATGGATTAATACCAATAATGATCAAAAAACAGTCAAGAACAGTTCAGTACAACACTTCAGTATAAAGTGGACAGTGAAGCTGTAACCACAATCATCCAGTGTCTACATTCACACTGCAGGTCTTCATGCTCAGTTCAGATATTTTGATGAAATATGATTTATTTTTTTGGACGTGTGAAGCCTGATTGGACGTGTAGTCAGAGCCAAGAGTGGTGGGACTGTGATGTGATGCACTGACAGACTTCTCTCATAAGTTCATTTTCAGAACGATAATCATCAGCCATGGTTCTCCTAAAAATGTACTTTTTCTTTTACTTGGGTAATTTTATTGTTAAATATTTCTACTCTTACTTGTAAAATTTTTGGATTCTTTACCCACTGGATGAGGAACAAACATGTTTTAACCAAAAATTTACCAGACCTGCAGTTTCTGTTAAAGTTTCAAAGTTTTACAGTGAAAAACTGATTTTGAAAAAAAAAAAAAAAAACGTTGCCTGATTTTTTTCATTCCACATTTTGGTCATTAAAATACCAAAATTTCCACTTAACTTTATATTTGTTGATGTAACTGTTAAATATTGAATGATTGATCATTTGATCAGTCACTCAGGACTTGAGTAAACTTCTTACCAAATACTGTTTTCTATTACTTGAGTCATTTCTTCTATGTTCACTTGAGTAAAAATATGTTGAAGTAGTGCTACTCTTACTCGAGTATAATTTGTGGGTACTCTGCCCCGTTCTGAGGGTAAAGCCCTCTGGCAGCCTGGTTGTAAAGGGTTACAGAAATCAATAAATGACTGACAACAAAGTGAAGTAAGTGTTTTCCATCATAGCCGCACAAACACAAATATACAGATATTTGTTAGCTCTTAGAGAGAATCAGCGCATGAAGTCAGATTAGTTGTCCTGTTTTCTCATCATACATACTGTTTTTCATCCAGCACATGAAGACGCCCAGGAAGACGAGGACCAGCAGAAGGACGAGGAGCAGCGAGACAACAACAGCAGGGAGGACGCTGTTCTCTTTCTTTGACTTCGGTGTGCTTTTCCTGGGTTCCACTTCCACCAGCGGATGGCTCTTCTCTGCCACGGTTTGCTTCTCCTTGACAGGCGCATTCTTTGAAATGTTGGGATGTGGCTTCAGCTTGGCTTGGACGAATGCCTCCACTTCTAAGCAGAGAGCAGGAGGGATGAAGCTGGGACCTGATAGAGCAGTCAGGCATTATAAATGGAACTTAGTCTGCTTACCTTCAAGTTCCTGGACCTCGATTCCAGCTTTCTTCACAGAACGGTGTAGCTCTGAAAAGTGGAGACAGGAAAGTTTCTCATAAAAACTAATTATGCAGCTTGTAACCAACAAATCTGTGATTGAATTATTCAAAAAAGCCACACAGACACAATAAAATATGTTGGATAAGCTGAATTTGAACCCATGTGAAAAAGATAAAACACATTTAGTCAGAACATTTAGCAGAGCGTTTTAATGAGCATGAACTTACTTTCTGCAGTAAACTTAAAGACTGAATTGCTTCCTGCGTCTCCGACAAAAACACTTCCATCCTTAGTTACGACAATGTCATGAGGCATTTTAAACTCCTATAGAAAGGAAAACACAAAAATAACCATGTTATTATCATACTGTACCTTTCAAAAGTATTCATACCTTTAACCTTTTCACATTTGTCGCTTTATGTTCACAAACTTTGATGAATTTTAGTGGGATTTTATGTGACAGATCACCATACAGTACTGCATGATTGTGAAGGTGAAGAAAAATGCCAGATTGTTAGGACAGGTCAGGATAGGTCTGTAGGGGATACAAAACATGTTCGTTACATTTTTTGCACAAAATCATGAGATTCCAGTCTGTTCTGTTCTGTTTCTCTGTCACTTTAAAATCCAAATAAGCTGCTGCTGGCCACGCCCCCCAACTCAACATTTACACTCGCACGTTAAAATGACATATGCACAAGTATACGACTATACATCCTTGAAAAGCAGAAGTGGAGCCTGCTGCACAACCAACAAACATGCAGCAAGTGGCTTTTGGATGGCAAGTCAACAACACTTGTCTTTTCCAGGAGCCATTGTACGGAGCATACAGTGGTAAAACCAACTGACCAAACGTGATGGAGCTTGACAGGGGTTGCTAAGTAACAGGCTGGGCGTCGTTACCTGCTAGGTGCGGGGCAGTGCCTGCTGATAATGTGACGTTAGATTCAGAAGGTTTTTGAAACGGCTCATTTTTCAGACACAGAAAAACATCAACTTGTTGCCAAAAACTGGCTGGATGCTTTTTTTTAAACACTCTGGCTGTTTTTGGAAGCATTTGAGACCCAAATAGAAGTATAAAACATGCAAAATGTGAATTTTATATGATACAGAGAGCACCAACTTCCACATCAGCATCTCCTCAAATACAAAAATAAAGAAAAACTCTCCCAACTGTACAAGATTGCTGATTATTCAATAATTCTTAGTTTGAATGGAGCAAAAGCTTTAAGAGACATCTAACAGTCTTTAGTTCTTCAGTTTTGATGAGGAATGGTTTCCATTAGTTCGTGATAAAAACACCAAAAACGTTGATGTCGCATAATAACATTGCCTCCTCTCATTTAAGTTCTCCACAACAGGAAAATCCAAAAAGACATTAATTTCAGTTACATCATCACATCTGCAAAAATATTATTTGAAAAAGCCAAATTGACTGCAATAACCTGATTAAACAATCCGGCATTGAATTACAATTGCCCATCGTAATCTAAGAAGGTTTTTTTGACAAACGTTTATGAGAGTTTTTAGTGTCAATAAGAAACACAACTCATAGAGGAATCCAGAAATGGATTTTAAAAAGCCACAAATATCTAATAATGAAGTTCCGGCAAAAACTTTTGCTTCTTCTCTAGCAAGCATCTGTTTTTAGGAAAAGATCCGTCAGTGTGTGCCAGTGTGTTTACCTTCTGGGTGGGGCTGAAGGAATCCAGAATTTCTTTGGTTGAATAATCTAGAACAAACCCTCTGAGCGGAGCTGAGTGGTAGGGTGAGTCTCCGTTCACTGCAAAGATCAGGCCGTCTTCAGGGCGGAGACGACAGGAAGGAGATTCATTAAAAACAACTAAGATGACACAAAATCTCAACAGAGATAAGTGAAGATGTTGAAACTAAACCTAATTTCGGACCAACAGTGCCAGTGCACTCACTTCCAGCCGGGCTGTAAGTGATGGCAAACACTTCTCCTCCAAACTCTTCGTTCTTTATCTCTTTCACAAACTCGCCGGTCTCAGCGATGAAGCACTGGATTCTGCCATTTTCCCTGTCAGCCACACATACTTCCTTCCTCTCAGGAAGGAGCACCAAGCTGTGGGGGATCTGGAACGGTGTGCGCCTCCTTCTGTCTGACGAACCTTTACCCAGAACGTAGAGAAGGTGAATTTCTGATCCACAGAGCATCAGTGTTAGTAACGTGTAATCACAGTGAATTATACTGTCATTGTTGCTCTGACTGCACAGAAACTGGGATCCTGAAGAATAAGTTTAACTACACTGATTAAATTTACACTCTGATATTTGACAAAGTGTAAACTGAGGAATGCCTTGAAGTTTAATGAATTTCCTGAACCAAAAACAATTGGTTTCATTACAATTCTTTGGAATAAAACTAAAACCTCCAGGTTTCAGGGCTTTAACACTCCATGTATCAGAGTGTAATTTGAGCTGTCTACCTGCTCCCCACTGAGTTAAGTATGTGCCATCAGCAGCAAACTTCAGGATCCTGGCGTTGCAGTAGCCGTCAGACACAAAGATGTTCCTGGTTTCAGGGTCGACGGCCACGTCCGTTGGCTGGCAGAAGTGCTCGGTGTCGCTACCCGGAGTGAAAGCCTCTCCCAGGACCAGCAGGGTTCTGCCCCTGCCGTCTCCGCTCACTTTTAACACCTGAGGAACAGCAACGCAGAAAACAGTTGAAGGAGACTTCACTGCCACAGTCCGGGTGGGAATTTATCCTATTGTTTATCAGTCATCGTGATAAACCTTTTATCATGAGAAGAATTTTGACTGATTGCCGTTATGACAAATTGCCCGGCCTCATGCTACGAGGAACTTACAAAAGCACATTGAGACGGGAAAAAATTGCTCATATTTTCTGGATTTTTTTTTTTTTTTTTTTTGCATCTTTTCTGTCTGTAGAGTGAAGCTATGACTGCACATCACTATCATTACAGCCCAAAAACTGAAACACTGATTAACAACTGATCACTCCAAAAGGCATAAAACGGTGCATTTTTATAACTAACCAGAACTACGTTAAGTTTTCAGGGTTTGCATATATAACCGTCAAACTTATTGTCAAAAAAAAAAAAAAAAGACAAATTCTTCTGATGGCAAAAATATTTTCACACAATAACAGTAAATTGGTACAATAATTGGCCATACCAATGCATACTTTTTTCTTCTAATTCAAGATTATGCCCTACTGTGTATCTGTCCAACACATAACAGCCAAATACCGACGTTTGTTTGTGACAGAATGTAAAAAAAGTTGAAGAGGTGTGAAACACTTTGTGCTGAATTCTTCAAAAACATCTTTAAAAAATAAATGATTTCAAAATATAATTTCATTTTGAGAAACAAAAACTATTTTGAAGGTGTAACCTTTATTTCACACACACACACACACACACACGCCCACGCCCACACACCCCCACACACACACGCGGAAAAGAACATGTCAGTTTGTATTACTATTTGATACTAGGTTAGCTTGATGCTACTACAAACTGTGGGTTTGTGTAAGTATCTCCAGTGTTAGAGCTCAAACTCCAGATCACCTGATGCAGAGCCACATCAGTCACCCAGTAGTTATTCTCCTGGTCTGTCGTTATTCCGTGAGGCAAATAAAACCTGCAAGACCAGAAAACGATCTGAAGTTAATAAAAACAGGCCTAACTCTGCAGGGCTTCAAATCATAGCCCAGCATTATAACCCTTATATTAATAACCAGGAAACATTTTCTCACACACTCACATGTTCCGGCCTGAAGCCTTCAGGATTCTGCCGTTGGCCGGGTCCACAACCAGAATAGTAGACTGCTGAATGGGCCCCAGGGACCGCTGCTGGTACCGAGCCTGGCTGTTGAAAGAACTAAGCAAACATACAAGGGAGAACATTTACTGTGTGTAACCTTGGAAACTGCAGCTCCGAGGAGGAGCTGCGCCTCGAAGGCGGAACTAGGTCCAACCGGGTGTTTTTGACAGCTAAATGGTTGCCATGGAGATTAAAGGATTTCTCAGACATGCATGAAAGAATCAAGGCAACACTATAGGTATGCTTTTGACGAGAAATTAACATTATAACATGATGTAAAGATATTTGACATAATACTGCCCCTTTAAGTTGAGCAGGCTGGGCGTCTCGGATGTTGATGTTAGAAGGATTTCTTAGCTGCAGACGAACACTTTGCTACAAATGATCAAATCTACGCCAAAGTAAAGTTGTTGTTGTATTTCAGTGCTGTTACAGACCTAAATTGCAGATGAAAAAGCTGCATGTGAGATCTCCCAATAATTTCTTAGTAGTAGCGGTTTTGGTGAAAACAACAGACATTAAAGTGCTTAGATAACATTTGTTAATAATTTGTTAATAACATAACTATGTGGAAAGTGAAAGTAACCCACTCTGCCCCCCAGTGGTGGTCGCCTCTGTGGAAAATGACCAGGTTGGAATCAGAGTCCAGGGCGAGGCCTGACACCTGGCCCAGCTGAAGAGAACTCTGCGGCCATGCTGACACCTGCTCCAGATGGGAATCTACAACCACACCATGATTACACACACGCACACACACATTTCCATATAACTTGAAGAATTCTCCACCATTCTTCCTCATAAGTGTTTATTTTCACAAAGCCAATTGAGAAACAACAGCCACTTTTTACTACAATCCAGTCAACTTTTTCAGCTGGCCTGTCACACGTCTGACAGCTACTGTACTGTCACAGTAGTATGATTGTGTCAGCTGCCAGCTGACACAATCATACTACTGTGACAGTACAGTAGTATGTACTGTCACATACTACTGACAGCTGTCAGCTGTCATATGCGTCAGCTGACAGCTGACACATTTGATTCATAAACATTGAATCATATGTTTATGATCAGTCGGGCATATTAAGTCATTATTCAGTGCAGTCTGGTTTATTGTCGAGTTGTATTTTGCAGCAAAAATAAATAAATAAATCAAAGATCAAAAAATATGCAAATGGAATATTGTTAAATACAACAAGGATGACGCAGTGGGGGAAAAAAGTATTTAGTCAGTCAACAATTGTGCAAGTTCTCCCACTTCAAAAGATGAGAGAGGCCTGTAATTGACATCATAGGTAGACCTCAACTATGAGAGACACAATGAGGAAAAAAAAAAATCTGAAAATCACATTGTCTGGTTTTTAAAGAATTTATTTGAAAATAAGGGTGGAAAATAAGTATTTAGTCAATAACAAAAGTTCATCTTAATACTTTGTAATATATCCTCTGTTGGCAATGACAGAGGTCAAATGGTTTCTGAAAGTCTTCACAAGGTTGGCTCACACTGTTGCTGGAATGTTGGCCCATTCCTCCAAGCAGATCTCCTCTAAAGCAGTGATGTTCTGGGGCTG
>CAEGAE010071799.1:0-12734 GCA_903067095.1 Girardinus metallicus | reverse complement strand
CAAGTGAAATTACAAGTATTTCGCAGTATGTTTAATATCTACCAAAGGGTTATTTTCGAAAGGTACTATTAATCTGAGAAGCCTCATCAGGACATATGTCCTAATTTATTGACTAAGACTGTTTTCACATGTAAGTTTTGGCTTTATTCTTGGCACACAAGAAGAAAAGTATTGGCACATCAGCGCCCCCCACTCCTCCTCGTCCTCACCAACTTGCAACACAAAGTTACACCCTTGATTGTGATATTTCTGATTCATTGTAAAGCAACAGCTCGCGTGGCGAACAGTAAGTCACGTGATGTCCAATCCACTGCGCGGACTTGCCATTTATGTTTTACAAAGGAATTTTAAAAAGCATTACCTGGCTGTTAATGCTTTAAATACAACGTGCAGCTGCTGCCGAGTTACATAGATGCAGGTAAATAAAGAAAAAAAGGTGCAGAAATATTGGTGGGGACATGTCCACACCAGTCCTTCGGGGAGTTACGCCTATGCTTTATGGTTCCGTTTTTCAGTTGTCTGACTGCTCCAACGGTGGCACCATATTGTACTTCACTGATATGATTCTTTTCACCTGAAGAAGAATAAGGATTTTTCTGGGAACGTGGAAGAAGCTACAGCCTTTGTGACAAAGACAATCGTGTTCAGTGCTGTAGGGGACATGAGCATTTAGCATTTGGCTGACTTGTGCGGTTTTTGACTGCTGTGCCCTTTGTCCACTTTGTATTTCCACTAATTGGTTTCCATTATCTTGAAAGCATTAGAAAAGAACTTTCCTTTTAAACATTTGTTGTGGTTTTTCATCTGTGCCGCTCACTGTAGAGCTCTTGTCTCAGTTAATTGGCAGATGAAAAAGAGGGCTGTAATATATTTGACTTTCGTATTTACTCCACCAGTGAGGTTTTTAGGGGTTGAATACTTGTGCTGATACACGTTCACACAAAAATTGCTTGATTGAGCTGTTGTATTGTTGAAATGTGATGTTGGATTCATAGTAAAAGAATAAAAGATGTTTTGCTGCACCACAGGTTGAGTTGTGTCAGAATAAAGATGTTTGAACAGGCCTGAGCCATGAATTTAATCTGTCAGTTGACTGACAGAACATTATATGGTAGAACAATTGTGAAATATTACTATTCTACAATAGCTCTTGGCAGAGGGAAGTTTGTTTAGCTCAGTTCATTGCATGAAAAGTGGAACTTTTGTAACTCTGTGGCCAGATTAAGGCATGAAGGGTTACACCGGGGGTCGGCAACCCACGGCTCTATTTAGCGCCGCCCTAGTGGCTCCCTGGAGCTTTTTCAAAAATGTTTGAAAATAGAAAAAGATGGCGGTGGGAAATATATATCTTTGTTTTAATATGGTTTCTGTAGGAGGACAAACACGACACAATCATTCTTAACGTTCTCCAATGCTATAAAAATGTGTAGAATAAATATTAAATTTCAACATTTCCGTCAACGAAGATTTGCGTCACAGCCTGTGAAACACGATTGTTTCCGCTGGGCGGGGCGCGAGGCAGGTGGCTGTTGAAAACAACCTGAAGGGTGTGTGGTGGGGCATGGAGGGCAAAGGGGAAAAGAGGAGAAGAGCTGAGGAGAGATTCTACAATTCTTGGACCGAATCACTTACATTCATTGCCAACGCGGAAGGATGACCTGAATGTAGCGAGAAGCTGTCAAATAACAAACAGATTACCGTACTTTCCGGACTATAGAGCGCACCTTACTATAAGCCGCACCTACAAATAAAATAAATAAAAAAAATAAATGGAAAAGTACATATATAAGCCGCACCTTATCTATAAGCCACATTTTTCAAGGCGCGGGGAAAAAGTTGCGGCTTATAGTCCGAAAAATACGGTAATGTGTTAAGACATTTCCAGGGAAGGCGATGCATCAGCTGCCGCTCAAGATTAAAGCTCCATCTTACATGCCTGATGTTGAGCAGCTGCCCAGTGATGTCCGGATACAGGAAGTCACATCACATTAAACACGTAAGAACACAATCCTGTCTTAGGCATATATTTCTAACAAAGTGGTTGTTTTTATAAATTGATTAGTGATTTTTGTCAGAATATATATTAGAATGACAGTCCGAGGATGGCTGCGTGTCAAGAGGATGCTGCTCTTTTACTCTTGCACTGACTTGCTTGAGATTTGCACAGAAATCAAACTTAAACTCTATTAATTTAATGTTATACTTTATCTTTTCAAAAGGCAACTGCTTTATTTTTTATAGCTGCAGGCTGCGTTTTATTGCACCCCGTTTGTTGCCCAGATAGGGGCCACGTTATGCACGTTCCGTTTTGTTGTTTTTCCGATCACACACTTAACGTGATTATTTACAAGGAGCGCTGTTGTTATGCAAACCGCATTTGGGAGCAGATTTTTCCAGTTCCAAAAGGAAAAAAAAATCTTTCCTTGTCGAATCTTCATAGTAAAAATGACATCAAAAATCTGATTTCTTTATTGCATTTATTTAATTTTATCAATGCAACGAAACATAAAACATTCATATTGTGACAAGGTAAATGTAAAGCGCCATCGTACAATAGAGTCACGTGGTGCGTCATTCCTTCCAGGACGCACAGCAGGGAAAATAAACATTTAATCATGAATACTAATTATGTATACACTTAGTCATTTTGATAATAGACTAAAATAGCTAATATAAACACTTAAAGGCTGTTTTGCTTTCATTATAAGGCTTTTAATTTTTTGCGGCTCCAGACAGATTTGTGTTTTGTTTTTTTGGTCCATCATGGCTCTTTCAACCTTTTGGGTTGCCTGTTCCTGGGTTACACAAACCTGCATAATAACGAGCCAGAGTGACCAATGGTGAAAAAAAATGTTTCATTGTACCATGTATACTTTTCTATATGGATACAGATTGAGTCAATCACTGTCTTCTCTTGCAACGGTGTGACATGGTGCTTGTGCAAATCAAGTTCCAATTGAAATCACTGCCACCCCAATTGTTCCCACCACCAGACCCCCTACCCCAAATGATTTGCTAACAGCAGTTTCTGACACAGAAACGTGAACTCCACTTCCTGTGGGCAGCTTTTAACTGCTGGGAATTGTGGATATTCATGGGTGTTCACAGGCTTGGAAATCTGGCTTTTTGTCCTGCATCTGGTGAAACAGCTGTGGGATAACAGCAGTGACTGACGGCTTGCCTGTTCTATTTATGTTTGAGATGTTAATGTAACTTTCAGTAGCATCCTCTGCCATTCGTATATCCAGCTGCATTTTGAATACAGGGTAGAAAAAACAAGTGGTGATGAGTCTGACCACTAACCATTCCATGACTTTCCACAGCCAAAAACCGATTCTGTCTCGGCTAATTCGGATGCAATTTGGATGTGTGTTATTGACGAGAATTGATGTGCATTAAATGTTGCCTTGCAGCATTCATGATGGGTTTTCTCCCTAAACTGGTTGCCTGGCTACAGAGCCCATGTATCACTGCTTCATCAGATCCCTAAACATTAAAACAGTTTCACTTTTACATAAGTTGGCCATTGTGGAGACGCCGTTTCCCCACTTGGCAGTTCAGGGGCCTGACTTTGAGAAGTCAACTTCAACACAGCTTTCCACTTCAGTCCATTTAGGACAACATGAAGGGTGGGTGTAATTTCTGGCTTGTTTTGTTAAAGGGGAAAGAGCAATATGTATTTTTATATCAGTACCAACTGGCTGATTTTCCTAGTGCCACAGTGTTGTCTGCATCTTTTAAAATAGCACTGCATAGGGAGTTGGACTGCTTCTGTTTAAGATTTGTCACTGTAAAAAGGGTGGAAACAAGCAAAAGCATTCTTCTAGGTTTCTACTGTATGTTTGAAGTAAAAATAGTAATAATTAAAAAAAAAAAACCCTCAAATTCCTAGTTGCAGTAATTAACAGCAAAATACCTGAAGTCAAAATTCTGAGAGGTTAAGGCAGCTCTCATCAACTAAACTTTAAAATCCAGTTTGGCAGCCATGTGTGTTTAAACATACTGATAGCAGCAGTAGAAGAAGACTGTTTAGTGGGACTGTGTGGTTCTAGTTCTAGACGTGGCGGGCCTGGGTTCCATTCCTTTTGCTGCATGTCTTCCCCCTCTCTCTCCACCCCGTTTCCTGTTCATTAAAGGCCACAACAGCCAAAACAAGAAAACTGTTTAGTCGTATCTTATTAAATATTGGACATAATTACATTCATGTAGTTCATGAAGGTTAGTGGCCATCTGTGAACCTCATTGTGAAACCTCTCCAGAACCTTTCACGGTAACAATAAGATTGACAACATAATTTGTTCTTATATCCAGAAGAAATCATATTTTGAATAAAGTGCTAAAACTCTGGTAAAATAAACCCTAAACTCCATTATTATGCTTGGCGTCATGAACAACGTCTCTTCTCTCCGTCTCTATGCAAGCCATTGCTGAACCCTGTACCGGAATGTTGTTTTTACATTCAGTAGAAATATTCCAGAAATGGGACCAGGAGAAGACCAACGGAGATAATATCTGTCTGTTTCGGCTAATATACCCTGGTGGGCGTCTCATCACTCACCTGTTCCCCTGACTCCAGCAGCTGTGGCTGTTTTTGATTACTGTGAGACCTCAGTGTGTCATGCAATATGAGCTAGCGCTACAATATGAACCTAGTGGGAATCCAGTAGGTCTTTCATCTTATGGAAAACGGGCATATGTTTCCCTTGAAGCCTTAGCGATGCCAAAGCTGTGAGGCTCGATTCACTGGGGTTTTGCTAAATTATTTAGAAAAGTTTTAATTTGACTGGCTCAGCTGAATATAGAGCTGCGGAGCCAAAGACATTTCAACAGAGAGTACGTTTGAGAAAGGTCAAATTTAAATGGCACAGATGAGCCGAGTATATATAGAAATGGCATCGGTTTAAAATATAGTATTCACTTAACAACATGACATTTAGGAAGTCTGAAGGTCTGCAAGTTGGCTAAAAAAACTTAAGGATGACTTTATAACCGCACCAGTGCTGCGATTATAAAGTCATATGCTGCTAATTAAAAGAATAACTAATGTTATTATGTTTGAGTACTGCTAATATTGTTTTCATACAAAACTTAATTTTGAATTTGTCCTTTGCTCCACGGGCGATAAGGACTGGGATTATTCCAATATTTTGTATTGCTATTCTGATAACGATAAAAATGATGATAAAATACTGAATAATGATTACTTCTTTTTTTATGGCTCGGCATTCGAGGTGCCACAAATTGAAGTGGTGCTCTTGAGAAACATACATCCTCATTTGACAAAAGCTTCTTCAGAGTGCCACATACTTACAGAATTGTGGTAAAAAAAAGATGAGAAATAGTAAAAAAAAATCTTATTTTACTCCATTTTTTTTACATTAAGTGAAATTTGTGACAATAAAATTCTTATCATGAACTTTACTTTTTCACAATAAATGATAGATGATATGATAGTATTTCCGCTAAGTGAATTTATTGTCGTAGTTAAAACTTTTTGCCGTTTCGTGGCTAACGGAAACACAGTGCTGTGTGGCACAGCCAGCTGCTTATTGCCTTCCTTCAGCTGCTGGTGTTCATCCACATCCTGGACAAAATACCTTTTAAAAATCCAACTCCGATGGATGGAAGCAACTCCAATTTGAACAGGTTTTTTTTTTTTTTTTTTTTGACAGAAACGAGCAGCTTCAAATAAGTTCTCTTTTCGCAATCGGTTATGTTGACATGGTTCTTTTTGACAACCTCGGCATCCAAAAGCGCTTCTGTCTCAACTGATTGTTAAACCTGCATGTTCACAAAGTGGTTCCGAAACGCTGCTGGCAAAAAGCTCTCATTTAAAAAAAAAACCGCATACTCGGATGCTTAAACTGCTCTTACTATTTGTCACTTGCTGTAGAGGCAATGGGATGGAAATATTAGCTATTTGTAGCGCTGATGAAAAAAGTTCAGCTGGAGCAAAACGAAGCAGAACTGTAACGGTGCAGATGGAAAATCAAAGGTCGGTACGAGCGCGTTAGGAGTAATCTGTGGAGGACACGCTCAGCTATTCTGCTTTGCTTTTACTTGGTTTCCTCAGGAATTAGTCTGTGTGCTAAGCGATAAAAAGCACAAGCAGAAGGTGATAAAGCTGGTCCAGAACCTTTTGCCAGAATGAAAAGTGGCCTGACACTTCCTGTTTGAGCAGAAACAGCCCTGCTGAGCCGCTTGGTCCTCTTTATATGGTTCAGCCTAATGCAGTGGCACTTGTAGTGCAAACACTGGAGAGAAGGAGAAGTTATTAACAGAAAGAGTCCTCAGAGATCAGCTGGTAGGTGGCCTTTTGAGAGAAGAAGAAGAAAAAAGAAAAAAACGTACTGTCCTCTTGAAATATGATTAAGCAGAAGGAAAACAGCAAAAAATCTTTGTGAAAGAGAGACAGTTGGTCCGTGAAGCATGTCATATTAAAGGAGTTCGGCATTCACATTCCACTCACACTTGGATTTCTATGAACTCGGACAGGATTTTAATGTGAATACAGGAACCCTCCTCCCTCGGCTTCACCAAATCTGCTTCCAGCCATTTTAAAACCACAAGCCAGTTCCTCAACATTGTGAGCATCATGTTAAAACTTAGGCGTGAGAAAACTGTTGCTGTGCTGTAACACGTGGGGGTCGGGTGGGGGGAGGGGGGGCGTGGAACATGGTAAACATACAGAGAAACTGATGGTTTCAGGAAATAAACAAGTTATCAGGCATTACTGTATAGCAACTTTGTATAAGTTAAGTTCACTTTAACCAGGCTTCTTGACCCCAATATGTCTTTATAATTTGCATTACTTCAAGTTCTTGGCTGGAAGAGCATTTTAAAGTAAATGGTTGTTTTTAACAACATTAGAAACTACCGTCCCAGTGTGTCAGCAGACTGACTCTCATACAGAGAGATTTAGGAAAACTAAATCAGACACTATAAACCTGTCGCCGTGAAGAAGAGTGACGTTCCTCTCACAGTCCCAGAGTCGCCAAACTTCTCCAAACGCTTCCGGTAACAAGCAGCAAGATCCCTTTTATGGCAACATCCTTTGCAAATACATTTTCAGTTTTTAACTGTTGCGATGAGGTGGCTGAAAACCACTTTTGTTTGTAGTTCTACTTGATCTCTGCTTCAGCTTGGTGCTTTAACATTCAGCACCAACAACTCGCTGAATGTTGTCCAGCTAACGCACAGGAATGTATCCGCCTCTGGGACTCACATTGAATCATTCTAAATGTCATCATTAAATGAGTACATCGAATAACAATGAACATCCTTACTAGGATTTATTGCTGCAACTTTCTAATTGCATTGCTGGTCGGACTCTGTAGAGTCAGCTGTAAGGAAACATTTTTTATTTTTGTGATCAAATTTTTTTATTATCCTTTGTATTTCAGTACAGATACTCGTATTTACCTTCCAGCAGTATTTCCCAGCCCTGATCCTTAAGGCTCACTGCCCTGCATGTTTCAGGTGTTTCCTCTCTTCAGCCCAGGTGATTTCAATTGACTGGTGTTTGTTGAACTGCAGACAGCTGAATCAGACGTAGTACAGCAGGGAGACATATAAAACCTGCAGGGCGGTGTGCCTGGAGGACCAGGGTTGGGAAACACTGCCTTACAGAAGCAAACGTGTCGAACAAGAATACATGTACCTTTACACACACAAAAAAAAACAAGAATAATATAGGAAAAGGAAAAAAAAAAAAAAAGAATCAGGATTAGAATCGTAACCCCTGGATCCTTTAGCTTCAGAGCCCTTTCACATGAGGAAGAGATGTTGATGATGTCTTTCATGGCCCCAGGGTCTGTAAAGGGTGGGGCAGAAAAAAGCCACTGTTAAAAGAAAACCATGAGAAGTCCAACATGGCTTCTGGCTAACTGCAAGGTCTGGAGTTTAGGTCAGTCAAACTCCAGACCTAAACCCAATCCAGAATCTGCAGCAAGTTCTAAAAACTGTTATTCACAAATGGTCTCCCTGTGATCTGACTGAACTTTTTTCAGTCACAGGATGAGCTCAGCTGGTAGATGACAGTAAAATCAGGAGCAGCTTAGTAAACTAAGCTAGTACAACAACTCAACAGGTATTAACATCTTTTATCCTCAAAAATTTAGTCCAGTTTAGTTCACGATGCAGTGCTGTAGCTATCAAATTCTACATTTTATAGATCTGGTTTCAGATCTATATGAATAGATTCACAGCTGGGAATTGGTGCAGGCGGCTACTGAACAGGAAGAAATGTCTAGCATGGGTTGAGTTCTTGGACCGGGAGCGCCTCCTAGCAGCTTTTAAAGATCATTTATACTCCCGAGGAGCGGACTGTACATCCGACTGGGATGAGTCTGTTTAAAAAAACAAGACTAGGTCGTTTGGCATCGAACAGCCCGGCCCTTTAGCAGGGGGTTGTCTGGAATCACATTATCTGTGATCTGCTCACTGATGTGGTAGTAATGCGATATGGATTTTTTCTTCAGTCCAGATTATCTTCACCGTTCACAATAGCCACCCTCACATTCAAGCAATCCTGAAGGGAACCTGCTCCAAAACTTTTAGGCTTCTTATTAGTAATTATACTCTGAATCTGTCTCATCTGAGGAATTTGACGGACTGATGTGTGAATGAATTATGGAGATGTTTACACCATTAACTGGCAGGAGTACAACCAGATGAGCACAGTACAGTATTATGGACAGATCACTGGAACACATGTAGAGACTTTTCCATAACCCTTGACTCCTAATAATGAGGGCATGTTTTCTTTATTTGTCTCCACAGTCTAAGTGGTTGTATCAACTGATATAAGAGACATCGCTGGCCAGGCCTTTACCTTCGTAAAACACTTTGCTCTATCCAAATCTTGCTTACAGCACAGTCCTCCGTTGGAATTTCAACTGGGCCAATCAGCAAACAGAAGGGGAAGTTGTGAACGATGATGTCGCTTCTTTTGTTTTTTTGTTTTTTTTTAGAATTGTAGTCTGCCTGTAATTTTAGCGACGTCAGCGGAGGAAGTGAACGAAGCCTGTGTTGACCACGCTTCCAAATGTGACATTGACAAACAATCTTGTTCAGCTCTGCGCTTGTCTCCTCACAGTGGAGGATGGTTGTTTATAATGCAGGAGATTTCTGGTAAGCTTCATGGTGTCGAATTGGTGCTTTACATATGTCATGAGCAAACGTGAGCGGTTGGGTAAAATTACACATTTTGAGAGAGTTTACACCTACAAGAACCAATCATCCCTCCGTAGACGAGTGCCTAAACCCTCTGGATGAAGCAAAGCGTAGACCCAGGCTGACCTTTACCAGGCTCAGACAGGGCTAAAACTAGCCAAAACCTTAGTGGTAAAAATCCAGGAAACATTCCATAGGAATGAACAAGGATTTGTGGGAATTAATGGGACTAAAATTTGTTTTTAAAATATTAAAGGTTAACTGGGATTTTTATATATATATATATATATATATATATATATATATATATATGTTTGTGTGTGTGTGTTTTTATTTATTTGAGCACAACTTTGACCAAAACAACTAAATTTCTTGCAGGCGCCATTCAGTTCTTCAAAAGCCACAGTGGTAATCGTTTGTTGTCTAGACTGCCATTGTGACACATTTGGAGATAATCACAGAAAAAAAGTGCAGTTGCTTCATGTGTCTGTGTCGTACCTAAGCAATTTTCTTACAGTACCCGAAAATGAATTATCTTTGTTTTATATAAAGGTGTACAGTAGTTGTCATACTAAATGAGTAAACCAAAGACGCGTCCCTTTAAATGAAAGATTTTTGTCTGTGAGGGCGAAAGAGCAGTATGGCACTGTCTTCAGTTTTAATTGCGTTTAGATGAGAACAGGTCATTTGAGTGATGAGGGATAATCCAGCTGTCAACATTGTGAAGTTTTCTGTTTAAGTAACAAAATCCTCCGTTAATTGTTTACTATCTCACTACGTATTGCTCAAGCTGCCTTCATAACTAAGCATCTTTAAACATTTAAACCGAGGTAAAAAATATGCAGATCCTCGGCTTTGTGTTGGTTTTTAGTTTTCAGAGACCTATACCATAATACTGCGGATACTTAGGATTTTATGATGAACAGTGGGAGGAGGCAATACGCCCATGGCACAAGAGCCAAGTCAGAACTCCCACAGTGACGGTATCGGCTTTCCACATGCACATTTTTATCGAGTTAAAAAGAAGCAGTGGAATAGTTTCCTTAAAAGTTCATTACAGTAACTGTTTTTCTTTTTGCACAAACTGAAAGAAACTTTTTTTCTGTACACTAGTGTTCTGTTTTTTACTGAATTGTGTGTTTATTCTGCATTAGTGTGAAGTTCAGACAGTGCAATTAGGATTTCCAAACATGATGTAATATAGTAGTATAGCACGACACTGCCCAGAGCACAAGACATAGAATTAGACTGAATAGATCTGCCCTTATGGATTGGGCATATTGTCGCCAGTATCCGATCCAAAAATGTTTTCCGATATTGGGACCAATACAGAAATTAATATTGAATCGGTGCATCTCTAGTTCACAGTTCAGTCCGTGGTTGAAGTGAAAATCTCTTTTTCCTGCCTTCCAGAGTCGGAAACACGCCAACAAAGTGCGGCTGTATTACATGCTACATCCTGTGGATGGAGGCTGCCCGGCCAAGAAGCTCAGAACAGACAACGTGAGTCCTTATTGTTAAATCTCTTCTTTCGTCTTCAGCTGTGTTTCCCCCAGAGCCTCTGTAATCACTCAACATGCACACATGGAGTCAGGGCTGTGGGAAACATTCATTGTGATCGGTAATTATCCCCCTCGTGTGTCAGAACAGCAGACAGAGAAATGACAACAGTTTGTACTCTAGTGAGCAACGGGTGGCAGAAGACGCCAACCTTTCATTTAAACCCGACGCGTTGTTTGGGATTCGGCCTGCAAATCGTCCGCGTCACACAATGCGTCTGACAAGCACAAAAGTTCTGCTGGTGAACGAGTTTGTGCCAGTTAGGGCGGAAAATGGAGAATCACTGTGATAAGATTCCACGTTGGCGTGACGATGGAAGGCACTCTCTGGGTTTCACTCTAAGTGTCAGAGTGATGATTATGCTCAGGGGAAGAGACGGAGGTTTGTGCTGCAGTGATCGGGACGCTGCCAGCTATCAGTGGAGAAATCAGAGTTTGCGATCCAGATAAGGATGCATCAAGGGACACTAATACTCTCTCCTGACTCTCCTGCTGCCTCAGCTCATCATCCGGTTCTGCTGTTGTTTCTGTTCGTCTCTTCATTCTCACTTCATCCCTTTGCTCCGCTCCGCTCCGCCTGTCTGTCTTTCTTCGTTCTAATTTCCTCTCCTGGCCTCTGTTCCCCCTGTCACACGCCTATGATCACATCTTTTCTCCCACCTTCCTCCTCCTTCCATCTACGGATAGTTTTCAGCTTTATTTTTTTTTTTTCAACCCTAGTTTTAATCAATTAATGATCACTGTCATAAGTCTTTATCTGACATTTTGTCATCCATTTCCCTCTCCTGTTTGTTTTCTCTGAGTGTCATTTCTTTTGTTAGCCATTTTTTTCTTCCCATTCTCTCCATTTTAGGTTTCATTTTAAAGTCAATTGCATTTGTTTCTCCAATTTTTTTCATCTACTCTGTTTCTCTCTTATGCTGTTTCTTTTTATGCTGTGAGTTATGCTGTGTCATTTCTTCTTCAGCTTTATGTATTTTTCTTTTTCATTTTTTTGCAATTACTTTTATCATCTTGTTGAGTTTCCAGTAAGTCTGTATTCTTTTTTTTTTTTTTTGCTTATACCTTTTGCTTTTTCCCCACTCTCTTTTCACTTCTTTTATTTTTCATCTCTCCTTTTTATGCTGATGTTTATGTTTTGTTTTTATTCCGTCTCTATTCCTCTCTTATACGGACAGATTGCTATTCTGTTCATATTTTAATGATTAGCTCCAGGTAGAAAGCTGGCTGATATGATGAAGACGAGAACGGTAGATGTATTATGTGAGGAAGAGCAGGGAGGTTTAAGCTGTTTTACTGTAGTGTGGATAGGATAAGGCTACTATAGTGTGGATCAATAATCTGGCCGAGTACTGATTACCGATCTTTAAGAAGTCTGACCTGCCAATCCCAATTTTGGTCAATAATGATTTTTTTTTTCTGAAACATTGCTGAATGTAGCAATGAAGTCACTGAGATAGTAACAATGGGGTGGCTATTGTTGACTGCATGACCTGGTGGGCGGAGCCAACAGTCAAACCTCTGTCACAGGAGAGCAGACAGTCATTAATTTTTACACCTTAGGTTGATGAGATCAATTGATAATATCGGCTTCACATGGAAGTATCGGCCAATCATCGATCTCCCAAAATCAAGGAAATTTGGGTCAATTTACGGGCTGGCTGTAATGCAGGAAGAAATTCTGGAAGGATCTCGATGGAGTAGAAAGTGGTGATGAGAGCAGATCTGAATGGACATGTTAGTGGAGGAAACAGCTCCTTGTGAGTGTGTGTGTGTGCAAGGTTGTGTGTCTGTCTGCCCCTGTGTTGTCCTCAGACAAACTGGCGACCTGTCCAGGGTGACCCCGTCTCTCGCCCAAAATGTCTTGCAGGAGATAGGCACCAGCACTCCTCCTGACCCCAGTAGGGACAAGAGTGGACAGAAAATGGATGGATGGATGGATGGATGGATGGATGGATGGATGGATGGATGGATGGATGGATGGATGGATGGATGGATGGA
>CAEGAE010071795.1:0-21720 GCA_903067095.1 Girardinus metallicus | reverse complement strand
TTTTAGCAGTGATATATATATATATATATATGTGTGTGTGTGTGTGTGTGTTGTTAACTGATTCTTTGTGACATTCTCTTTGACTGAAAGGTGATGGCCGAGGATTCTGATGGACCATCCCACAGTCACATCCGCTACTCCATCGTGGACGGCAACCAAGGTAGCCCGTTCACCATGGAGCCGCTGCGGGGGGAGCTTAAAGTCGCTCGCCAGCTGGACAGAGAGAGAGTAAGTGGAGCAGCTGATACTTTCTGGCTGTTCGCATTCAATGTAATCCATCGAGGAACTAATTGCAGTGAATGCAAAATCCAATCAGACTCATGCAGACTTAATAGGGAGGCTTGTTTAGTGATTTGCATTATTGCTTAGAAGAGCACTTTTGTTCATGTACAGTAACTCCTGCTCTGTGTTTCTCCCAGATGTCTGGGTACACTCTGAAGGTGGTCGCCGTGGACAACGGGGTGCCCCCTCTCTCCAGCAGCGCCATAATCAACATTGACATCTCAGACGTCAATGATAACCCACCCCTTTTCTCCCAGGTCAACTACAGCCTCATCATCCAGGTGAGAGGTGGTTGAGGGGGGTCAGTGCAGATTGCCGATTAGAGTGAAAAAGATAGATGGAGAGGGAGAAAGAGATGAGGGCCTGCAGGAGGGATTGCAGCGGACACGGAGAGAGATTAGGAGAAAGAAATAACGGAAGGCTTTGCGAGCAGAATATCAAGAAGGAGGAGGATGGAGGAAGAACAAAGGTAGGAAGAAGGGAGAAGCAGGGGGATTGAAAGACAGAGGTTGAATCTTAAAGCGCAGGAACACAGATCAGGGATGGAGGGAAAGATGAGAGGGGATGGCTTATTAGAGGAAGGGGGGGAGGATAAGAAACATTAAAGGGAGCTGCATCAATAGAATAGCGGAAGCTCAATAGAAGAGAGAATGCTTTCTTCCCTCAGCATTTAGGAAGGATAGTAAAGCGACTGATGCACTAAAGTTAACTGATGAATGAACTCGGCAAGTTTAGACCTTTGTGAGAAGGATGAAAACGCTAAACTAGAGGAGCATTCTGTTAACTGATAATTATGTCTATAATTATGAAAGTAAACATCCAGAGCTCCTACATGTCAGTCCTACATCCATAAATCCATGCAGCCTTTGGCCAAATAAGCATCATGAAAACTTATATTTGAATATTTTACATGGGACTAGAACACACTAAAAGTCTATCCCGGAATTTCCTCCAAAAATGTGTTTGAACCCCTGGTGGTGGGATGAGGAACATCAGGTATGACACTAAAACCATTTGGACATTCTTACTATGGATGCTCATTAGGATTCATATGGCTTTTACAACTTGCCTCACAATTCATTGAACAGATAATTCAATGAAATAATTATCTTTATCCATCTCTTTATACTCTTTATCTCCTATAAGTTACACATAAAGCTACATTCATCTTTAGAAAACATCCAAAAGCAAATTCTTTTCCAGTAATGCCACTTCATAACAAATGCTCTCTTACAACACTTTAGAGAACAAAGCTAAACAGTTAGAACACAGGAAAACAGTTGCCACATATCAGCTAATTTAATATAAATGAGACGATTTATGACTGTCAGGGTTTCCAAAGAATTGTATGATATTTACTTTATACTGGATTCAATTTGCAACTCATTTATTTATGTAATCAGTGGACAGAACACATGCCAGCTTGCTGCAGAGCATCAGATCTGAACATTGCTTCACCTCTTCACTGCCTGCGTTTTATGGCCCATTAGGGTTTGATCAAAGTATTGCAGTAAATTCTCTTAAATCAACTATGAGGGGGAAAATCCAGAGCTACACATACTGTACACGCCCACAGGAAGATCGATAGCTTTTTTTTTTTTGTAGCTCTGCAGAATGATTGTAATGAGTTGCAAAAGATTCAATAGATGTCAGATGTGAAAATTATTCAGCATAAGTTTATTTTCAAACTCATGCTGTTCTTTTAACTTCTACTGTCTGATCAGTCAGAGCCAACAGAAACTTTAGAAACAGAAAGAATCATGGAGGTAGCTCTTCTTTGTCCAGATGGAAAGTCAGAAAAGGTCAGCATTAAAGCAGAACCTTCCAGAATCCTGATGCTTCAAGCTACGTTCTGTCATTAACATGTCATTTTTAAACTATTTCTAAAAGAACACAGAGGTTTCATTGATCTAGTCTTGCTTTTTTTTGTTGCCTTGATGAAATTAGAAATAGATGCAAAAACACACACACGCACACAATGTACTCGTTTTAATGGATATGTTTGCAGGAGTATGTCTGAAAGTCAGAAAAATGTCTTTTTAATCCTAGAGGTTTTTAAATAATTGATAGCCGAATGTTTCTGGTAGATCAGAAGCAAAAGGTAATAAATTCCAGCTGACCAACTGAAATAAAATCTTGCAATATGTCATTCTCTATGTAGTAACTCTCTGTCATGAGTTTTAAAACTACAGATTTCCATTGTCATTCCGATTGACTGAGATGCACCTGTATTCCGTGGAGGTGGGATCAGTTTCAGATGACCGTTTGTCCAGCTCAGCGACGCTCTTTCAGTCCACAAAGCAGCATTGATGCATTTCAGAAGTCAATGACTTCAAGCAAAGCACGTCTTCTCATCACACCTCTTGTGACTCTCAGGAGAATCGACCAAAAGGCACAAGCATTCTTCAGCTGGCCGTGAGCGATCGAGACGCTTCACACAACGGCCCACCTTTCACCTTCACCATCGCGGAGGGAAACGAGGGCGGCGTTTTCCACATCAACCAGCAGGGAGCGCTGGTGACCACGGGGGTGCTGAACAGGAAAACTAAAGAGCACTACTTACTTCAAGCGCAGGTGAGTCGCAGAGACGAGGTGAGACGAGGGTCGGCGGTTTGCATCGACTTAAACTTTGGAGCTTCAGCAGATTTCTGTTTATCCACATTCTTTTCCCTCCTGCCTTCCATCGCTTCTCCAAGCAGTCTGCTCACTCACCTAAAACCCCCTCAGCATTTTACTGAGAGCTTGCTGCACCGAGAGTAACTTTACCAGAGAAGCTGAATAGAAGTAAAATCAAATTTGATTTGATTTGATTTGAATAGAAGTAGACATCAATCAATTAATCAAGTTTATTTTTATAGAACATTTCAGCAACAAGGCAGTTCAAAGTGCTTTAAAGCACTTACATTAAAACATAAAAACATCAAAAACACATCAATAGTTGTGAAAGCCAATAACCAATATTGCATTTTGTCACGAGTTATTGTTAAAATCATCATTACACTCCTCATATGTTGGTCAATGTTTTATTAATTATAGCTCCAAAGCAATACTAAAGAGGTGGATTTTTAGTCTTGATTTAAAGGAACTCAGCATTTCGGCTGTTTTGCAGTTTTCTGGAAGTTTGTTCCAGATTTGTGGTGCACAGAAGCTGAATGCTGCATCACCAGAACTAGAACCAGAGAGACCTGAGAAGCCTGGAAGGTTAATACAACAACAGCAGATCTTTAATGTATTGTGGTGCTAAACTGTTGAGTGATTTATAAAGTAACAGAAGTATTTTAAAAGTCTGTGAAAGTCCCCAGCTGCTTCAAAGCACCTTATAGACGACTAAATGGGACAGAGAGCAGCTTTGATTTGGCTCTGTCACGTGTTACCTCGGTGGAAGGGAACGGAGGAGAAATGTGTGGGCAGATGGGACATGAAAAGTGTGATGTCGTTGTGCACACAAGACTCAAGCTCTGATTTGAGTCATTGCTGTTGTTTTCCTGCAGAACCAACAGCTAAATCCTGTGAAAGTGTGGTTGTTAAGATGTTTGATCTCGTTAATGTTTTGTTGGCTATCTGGTGCATTTGCGATGTGTGGATGCTGTTAGCTGAGGGACTGAGGCAGCAGTGGAAGAGTTTGATTGCCCTCTGGTGTTGGAAGGCAGGTAATGCCTCACTGTCTTCCTCTCCTGTGCAGGTGTCTGACAGTGGCAAGCCCCAGCTGTCCTCCACCGCCTTCGTCAGCGTGCGAATCATCGAAGAAAGCGTTTATCCCCCCGCCGTACTCCCGCTGGACATTTTTGTCTCTGTTGCTGGCGATGAGTACCCCGGGGGCGTGTTGGGAAAGATTCACGCCACTGACCAGGACATCTACGACACCCTCACCTACAGCCTCGCTGCTCCCGCTTCCTCTCCAGCAGACGAGAGCGGAGCCTTGTTTTCGGTGTCGGCCTCGGATGGCAAAATCATTGCCCTGCGGCCGCTCGACGTGGGCCAGTACCCTCTGAACGTGACGGTGACCGACGGACGCTTCACAACACCGGCGGACGTCAATGTACACATTCGCCAAGCGGCTCGTCAGGCTTTGGACAACTCCATCGCGGTGCGCTTCGGAAGCATCGCCCCAGAGGAGTTCATCGGGGACTACTGGAGGAACTTCCAGCGGGCGCTCAGGAACATCGCAGGGGTCCGCAGGAGCGAGGTCCAGTTGGTGAGCCTTCAGCCGGAGCAAGGAGATCTGGACGTCCTGCTGACTCTGGAGAGATCTGGGAGCCCCTACCAGTCCCAGGAGGTAAGACCAGCCAGAACAGGAAGTTTCAAAAAAGTGTATTCTAGTTTTCACTCATGAGGTTTTATTAATTTTGCATCATTTTAAAATCAGTGGTCTAAATTATTATTTTTAGGCAACCTATTTTTTTGACTATTATGTAGAACTGACTTTTTTTCCTCATCAAAAACACACCTGGAGTATTACTTTGATTCTTTCAAGCATGTTGGAGAAATCCTTTAGTCTCTCATGGCAACCATTCAGCTGTGCAAAACTCTTGGTGGGACCTAGCTCCGCCTTTAAGGCACAGCTCCTCCTTGGAGCTGCAGTTTCTAATCTGAGCTTCAGCTTCACAGAGCAGCCCTTCCTTATAACTCCCCCTCTCAGCTCCTTCAGACTAGCCAGTAGTAATTAGCAAACACCCAGTTGAACTGAGCATCTGTGGAGTTCATAATATGAGCTACTTCTCAGTGAAACTCTGGTAAAAACATTAAAGGGTTAATAGAGGAGCCATGTTGGGATGCCTTCCTGAATCCGGAGTTTCAGAAAGAGACATACTTTGTAAAGAGACAGAGGCTCAATTTCAAGGCATTAAATTATGAGGTCAAATTTCTTTTTTGTCATATTTCATATTCATAGATTTTTTTTTTACAACAACTGAAGAGTTACTTGATTGTGTTATAAAATGGCACTATGTGCCTGGACAATACATAATATGCCCCTTTCAGTAGGGGTGCACCGCTAAATTGGTTAATTATAGTTGTTATATTTAGCAACTTTACAGTCAAAAAATAATTGGTATCAAACAAAATTAGAATCAGTAGATCAGGCTTTTTAAATGTTTGTGATTGACCCATAATCTGCAATCGGTGCACCCCCACTCTTTAGCAACTTAAATCTGATGATGTTTGTTAAATCTGTTCAGAAAACGACCACAAAAGAGAATTTTCTGTTAATGAGCAAGAAGAACCAAATCTACTCCTGGAGGGCCGGTGTCCTCACAGTTTTCAATGCGTCTCCAACATGGCTGATTCAAATGCTCCAACTACAGCCTCCGTATGTAAAGCCTTTTGCAGAGGTCTGCCAATGAGCCATCATTTGAATCATGTGTGGGGAGCCAGGGAGAGAACTGAAACATGCAGAACACCGGCCATTGAGGACTGACTTTGGACACCCCGGTCACGCTAATCCCTTTGACTGAGTCATTTCCTGCTGAACTGTCATCAGGTTGTCTTCCGCAAGCTTAACTCCTCTACGGCTATGATCGAGGACATGATCGGGGTCCGCATCGTGCGTGTGGTTCAGAAGCTGTGTGCCGGTCTGGATTGCCCACTGCACTTCTGCGACGAGGTCGTCTCCCTGGATAAAACCGCCATGTCCACATTCAGCACCGCCCGCCTCAGCTTTGTCACGCCGCGGCACGTGAGGACGGCCACATGCCAGTGTGACGGTACTTCAATCACACAAACACACACATTGGGTGTTTTGTTCCATTAAATCTCCTGTTGGTAACCGCGATGTGTCGTGGCATTTAGGCGGTAAGTGTCCTGTCCTGAACAACCTGTGTGAGAGCAGCCCCTGTCCAGAGGGGATGGACTGCGTGGCTGACCCCAGAGACACCGTGTACAGCTGTGTGTGTCCGGAGGCCAAAAAGGGCAAATGTTCCGGTAGGAACTTTTCTTTTTTTTTGTATTAAAACCTTTTCTACATGAACCACCATCTATGGAGTTAAAACCATTGTAAAGTTGCAGTGCATTAGCTGACATGATAACTGTGCAAATACAGTAGTAACACATGTTACTACTGTCAGTAAAGATGAGGAAGACGACAGGAAGTGGAGGATGATGGCACGGCACGTTTTTTAATGACTTATTGTGTGAACAAACTTTTTCACGTGCAATTTTAATTGCATTTCTTATAAAAACACCAAGACTGCAAAATTGTGTTCACATTTGTAATGGAATTAGATTTAGTAGACGGTATGAGCTGATGGTGCCATTCACCTAAAACGCTGAAAATTGTCTCATTTCATTGGCTGGCTGATTTGTCTCTGCATCTTGAAAAGAAATGTCTGTACTTTTTTCTAATTGTTTATCTGAGAACATTTTAGTAGATGCTGAGAGACAAAATACAAACAACTTGTCAACACTGTAGGAATGTCATGACTAGCTAACTGTTAGATGCTAACAGTGCTAAAGTAAACTATCAGCTCCATGGTTACTATTGATGCTAAAGTACGAGGCTATTTGGCTTTCTGAAATTTTTTTCTGTGCAAAACTCAAAAAGAGGTTTCTTTTTGATAGATTTTGGTCAGGTCTTCACTCCTGAACCCCGTGTCGTTTCATCTTGTCTCTGGAGCTCCATGTGTTGGTTTTGAGGTGCTTTGCTGCTCTTCAGTAAATGACTTTTTTTTTTTTGTTTTGTCTCAGATGGCCACTCACTGACCTTCAGTGGAAGCGGTTATGTGAAGTACCGTCTGATGGAGAACGACAACAAGGAGCTGATGAAGTTGTCTCTGAGGCTCCGGACCTTCTCCAGCCACGCCACTGTCATGTACGCGAAAGGG
Organism: Girardinus metallicus; assembly: GCA_903067095.1. Classification (NCBI taxonomy): domain Eukaryota; kingdom Metazoa; phylum Chordata; class Actinopteri; order Cyprinodontiformes; family Poeciliidae; genus Girardinus; species Girardinus metallicus. Next base: position 14,620 of record CAEGAE010071795.1, on the reverse strand, counting down.
ACAGACTACAGCATCCTTGAGGTGTGATCAAACTCATTATTTAGTCACATCTTCATATTTGAACCTTTGTCCTCCACATTTAAAGAGCCGCATAAGGAAACAGACCTCGCCCGTTCTCTGAGCCCGTTCTGTCTGTGTACGAGAGCTGAGGGGTTCAAAAGGGCATTTAAAAGCTCCATTCACACGCCTGACTATGGGAATGTGGCTAGCTGGGAGGAAAAAAAACTAACGCAAGCTATTTTAGTACTGAAGGGAAGCAGACAGGAGTTTTACACACATTCCTTTTTCAGTCTGTCTGGAGGAGCTCTCTGCATGCCAGACAAAGAGGCGTTTAAGTTCCAGGCTGCCATCTGAGGATTTTAACACCAGTTGTTTTCATATTTTAGATGCTTGAAAAGAAGTCAAAGTTTATGAACGAATAAAGCTTCCTTTAGTATCTAAATGAAGCTTTATTCATTTAGACACTAGGATGGGACAATTTTTCGGCTGTATGAATATGAGTGTTTTTCTCAAAGCTGCGAAAAACAGTTTTGCGAGCTGAGGCCAGGTTACATGATTGGCCTGCTGATATTTCCTGAAGATTCAGAATTGGTTGTGACTCTAGAACTCAGCAGCGCTTCGTCTCTTGTAACAGATCGTAAATGGACGCCTGCAGTACAAATTTGACTGCGGCAGTGGCCCCGGCCTGGTGTCGGTCCACAGCGCCCAGGTTAACGATGGGGAGTGGCACTCCGTCTCCCTGGAGGTGGACGGTAATTACGCCAAGCTGGTGCTGGACCAGGTGCACGCCGCCTCCGGTACGGCTCCGGGCACCCTGCGCACGCTCAACCTCGACAACAACATTTACTTCGGCGGACACGTCCGCCAGCACTCCTCGCAGCGCCTGGGCCGCAGCCTGCCCGCCGCCAACGGGCTGCGCGGCTGCATGGAGGCCATGGCGCTGAACGGCCTGGAGCTGCCGCTGAACAGCAGGGCGCGGCGGGCGCAGGCCGTGCTGGAGGACATGGTGGACGTGGCCCCGGGCTGCGCCCTCGCGCCTGAGGAGAGTTGCTCCAGCAACCCCTGCACCAACGGAGGGAGCTGCGTCTCTTTGGCCAACGGAGGTGAGTCTTTCTCTGCTCCTTTGATCATTTGCACCGATTCACATTGACCCTAAACCAGAAGAATCATAAATTATAGACAGAAGAGATATATGCTAAATTTGTTCAGATTTACACGAAACACCTGCATAATTAAAGGAAAAAAATCCCATTCCTCATCAGAATTCTGATTGCAAGAATGTTGCGCTCAGCCCTTGTCCTCATTAGCTTTCTTTTGCCTGAACTCCACAGGATACTTCTGCAAGTGCCCTTCCTCCTTCATGGGCTCCCAGTGTGAGCTTGCAATAAGCCCCTGCGCCTCCAACCCCTGCCTGTACGGCGGCACCTGCGTTCCCCGCGCCGACGACTTCTACTGCCAGTGCCGAGGCCAGTACTCCGGACAGAGGTAATGGTGATAGAAATGTGTTGCTAATAAATCAGCCCAGCTTCCATGTGTGATTTAATGTATAAAAACTGTTCCTCTCATCTCATGTTTAGATTTAATTTTGTGTTAATTTGAGGATTTTAGTGATTTATTTGATTGTACTACTCCAGTAAGTTTTGAAAAACAGCCATTGGATGCAAAAGTGAATTTGCTTGTTTTATTTTATCCAAAAACAGTCATATCTATACATATAGGCTCAAATTCAAAACATGAAGATCCACTACTAATGGTCAATGGTTGCTTAGGAACCATCCACTATACCCATCCATAAGCTTGTTGGTTAACTTTACTACAGTTGTTACATTTCACTGTAACAAATGTGTCGGTTTGATAGAAATAGTATTTCATTATAAAACAGGAGGATAAACACATATAGGTCAAGTTGCTTTGCAAATAATTTTCTGAAAAATTTAGTTTTTTTTATTATTTTCAACTCATTTATCGTTGCAAGACCCGGACATAGAAAAACCTGAAAAAAAGTTCCACTTTTTAGATGGTTTTGTGCGAATATTCTGGAGATGAAAATGTTCTGCTTTGAGATTTTTTTTGTTTTTGTTTTAGTACGGCTTGCCAAAAATGTAAGATTAAAAATGTAATATAAAATATTTAGCATTTTGTGAAAGTGTTACACATCAATTATATGCACATATTTTAGTTATAAAGATTACCCCAACATCTCTACTTGATGGTTATTCTGGTTCAGTAATCACAGAGATCCAGCTCAGCCAGGGTTTCTCCAGTTGTGATATTGTTTTGACCTTATTAGAATTTCCTATCCAATAGCATTTCAAGACTCAACAACAGGGTTCAATCTCTTAATTTTGAGTAAAAAAAACAAGGAGAAAAGTCAACTTGTCTCCGTCGTTTTTAAATAGAGATGTAATATCACAACAACGGTTCTTATGGGGTTAAGATTATCTAGAGATCTTTAATCCCTTCTGCTTTGCCAAATAGTTCAAGCCCAGTCAGACCGGATATGGATATTTTAAAGTAGCTGATTGCACTAGGTTTTATTTAGGACAGTCAGAGTAGGAGAGTTTGACTACAAATACACATTTTTCATATTTGAAAATAAAAAGTACATGTTATTTTTTTCTCCCTTTCACAATAATTACTTCCTTATGTTGGTCTATCACATCTAATGCAAATAAAATACAGTACAAGAGTGTCTTGTTGTAATGTAAGAAAATCACCAACAAAGCACATTAATGCGTTCTTCACAGATGTAGATTACAAAATGATTTGTCAGCACATCTCAGAAGTGAGGCTCCTGTCCCTCTTCACTTTCCTCAGGTGCCAGTTGGGGCCGTACTGCAGAGACAACCCCTGTAAAAACAGCGGGACGTGTATCGACAGCCTGGATGGTCCGGTGTGCGAGTGTGTAGCTGGTTTCCAGGGAGACAGGTATGTCTGTTTGGACTCAAATTCTCCATCTGGATCAGCTCGACGCTTTGCATCAGAACCTCACAGAATCCCTCTCCGTTCTGTCCAAGGTGCCTGAGCGACGTCGACGAGTGCATCAAGAACCCGTGTGCCAACGGAGGCCAGTGCCAAAACACCTACGGCTCCTTTAAGTGCAACTGCTCTCTGGGTTTCCGCGGGCAGAAGTGTGATCTCCCGGAGGAGGTGCAGAATCAGTTCGTCTCCACCCCCTGGAACATCGGCCTGGAGGAGGTGATCGGCATCGCGGTCTTCGTGTTCAGCATCTTCATTCTGGTCTTCCTCTTCATCATCATCCGCAAGAGAGCGTGCCGCAGCAAGTCGAAGACGGGCGGCGCCGACAAGCACCCCGGCGGCTCCGGCGTGCCTCACTCCTTCCTCCAGAGGCCGTACTTCGACTCCAAGCTAAACAAGAACATCTACTCTGACATCCCCCCTCAGGTTCCCGTGCGCCCCATCTCCTACACTCCCAGCATTCCCAGCGATTCGCGGAACAACTTGGACAGGAACTCGTTCGAAGGCTCCACCATCCCGGAGCACCCGGAGTTCACCACTTTCAACCCGGATTCTGTTCACGGACACCGGAAAACCGTGGCGGTGTGCAGCGTGGCGCCCAACCTGCCCCCGCCCCCTCCATCCAACTCTGTGTCAGACAGCGACTCCATACAGAAACCCAACTGGGACTATGACTACGACAGTAAGTCTGCTTCCCTCTGGCTGCTGTTGAATCTAACTTATTACATTGTGTGGAAAGTAGGGTTGTCAAAATTAACGCGTTGTAACTTTAATAAAAAAATATATTTTTTACATATTTCTTAAAGCTGTTAGTATGCTTTGACAGTATGTTATTTGTGAAAAGATCGATCTCCTCCACCTCCTCCTTCAGCTAGCTTTACTGTATGAAGAAATTCACAGCTCCTGGTCGGAAACAGTCAGTCAGAGCCAGGAGGAGGGGCTTAGCGTTGCTAATCACCATGTGCATGCACTGCTAATTGTGCTAATGAAACAACCTTTACAGGAAAATTGTTTATCCGCCGTCATACGTGGCAATTCTAACTAGCCTAGCATTCACAACAGATTCTTCTAGCTGCTGGATAGGAAAAGGGGGAATGAGCAGCGCCACATTTGATATTTTGATTGACAGCGCTGCCCTGCGGCGCTCAGAACACAGGAAGAAATCCAAAATTATTTTACTGTTGTAGACAAAACCATGTACCAAAATATTTTTTTACATGCAGCTATTCACATCTTAAGCATCACAAAACTGCTATGAACAAATAAAAAACATGAACAATCATAAAAACAAAGGGTAACACTTTGACAGGTTGTGAATAAGACTGTCATGACACCGTCATAAACATGACATAACACCTGTCATGAACATGACTGAGTCTTCATAAATATTTATGACTGTTGTGATAAATATTATCTGTATCCCAATGCTTGGTTGATTTGCTTCTCTGCAGCTAAAGTGGTGGACTTGGATCCCTGCCTGACCAAGAAGCCGGTGGAGGAGAGCGCCTGTCAGCTGTACAACACCAGAGGCAGCATGTCTGAGGTCCACTCGCTCAGCTCCTTCCAGTCGGAGTCATGTGACGACAACGGTACGCCGCCGTCAGTTCACGACTCGCTAACCTGACAGCGCTCTACATTTTTAACATTCAGGAGTTCTGCAACGAGTTTATTCCTTTTTTGTGTGATGTCTGGTAAATTTACAGCTAACACTTCGAATCTTTTTATTTTTTTTATTTTTATTTTTTTTGCATGTGCTGAATTAATGACCCGGTAGTGGCTGTGGGGTCACATGACTTTTTTTTTTCTGTTTCTTTTCGCTGCGGGGCTTCAGCTCCCATATGGATCAAATCGGTCCACAGATCCAGAACCAGGTTTTAAGCAGGGGGTCCGGCCTGTAAGTCCTCAGTCACTGTCCATACAGACGGAAGAATCACAACTCCCCCGTCTGATCAGTTCTGCTGAGATTACTGATTGGAAAACATAGAAACCATTTAGGACCCGGCTCTTTGTTCTCACTTTGTGACGTTATTTCAGAAAGAAGACGATTGTTTCAAAGTCGCTCATCGCTTCCTTTGATTTGGCATTTTTTTCCTGCATATCCTTTATTTTCTCTTTTTCTGTTTCTTTCTGTTATTTTTTGGTGAATATAGAGACAAATGGATGTTTGACATCGAAGAGTATTTTACCAGGGTACTCTTATTTCTCTTATGTTCTCCCATCTTTTCATTTAACTTTTCTCGTTTTCACCTACAGATTCATCTCAGTCAATCAGAATATCATCTGAAAGTATTTATTTTTTAATAATACAACTCAAATTGTCAAACTTATCTATATTTATCACATAGTAGTATATTTTAAGCATGTATTTTTGATTTTCTTTGCTGACGAGTAAAACCCACAAATTAATTTTCTTGTATAATTTCAATATTACGTAAAACATCTAAAAAAATACATATTTTTAAACAGATTTTATATTTTGAGTCCATATTTTGGCCTACATAATCAATGGGAAAATGGCTGACTTGACGGTGATTCAGCAGTGACAGAGCCCCAAAAGCTTTTTCCAACAGAAGTTGGCAAACATATGAATGGAAAGTTTAGTGGAAGGATAAAATGTTGCGCAGGGATAGCTGTAGTGTTCAGAGGATTGCGAAATTATGTTTTTTTGACAGTTTTGCACAGATTTGTAATGGAAACACAGCCATCATCACAACTAGCAGAACAAAGTAAAAGGCTTGAACTATATTTCTTTGATATACTTAACACAAGTTTCAGTTTTTCCAATGAAATTACTGAATAAATTAACTTTTTGATGGTATTTTATTTGCTGAGATGCACCTGTAGATGACGAAGGTCAGTCCATCATCACATCATTCATCCACACCTTCAAAAATCAGAACACATCCAAATCGGACAAAAAAAACTATTTATGTTCGGATCTCTGGGGAATTTCCCTGATTCTTCCATCTGTACTGTGAGTGGCTCCCTCTGGTTCTCAGTACATAGTAGCTGTGTGTTATGTTGCACAAACAGAACCTGACCCCCCCCTCCCCCAGCCCCCCTCATCACCCTCGCTACAGTGTTCCCCTCTGACACGGTCTCATCCTCAGCCATAACCCCCTCAGACTCAGTGCTGACGCTCCAAAGACTAAAAGTGTGTGAAGAGCGACCAGGACCCCGGTGTGTGTTGCCATCACTCCAATCACATTCCATCTGTGTTTGCTTGGTTTTTTGATAAATGAACAAGGCTTTCATTTTTTACTAATGTCAGGTCTCTTTGATCCACTCTCCCCCCACCCCCCTCTGCCTCTCACAAGCCTCCATTGTGACAGTAATCCACCTTGTCAATTCTGTTGTTGACACTGTGGAAGGAGAAGGTACTCTTCTGGCTTGTGTCCACCGGTGCTGTTGTCCCTCTGTGTTTTGGTGTCCAGTGCAGGTTGAGACTCTGTCATTGTCTTACACAAACGGCCCTCGTCAAACTCTGACCTCCATGTGTTTGGATTGAGATCGTTTTGGGAAGGAATGTGATGGTAATTTGTGGAATTTGTGGATTCGTTTAAATTCTTCAGTAGCTTTTCTAAAACAGCCATTGGAAGAAAAGTGAATTTTTAAAGTTTTGTTTCTAATCCGTACGGAGTCAAATCTATACATACAGGCTCAAATTCAAAACATGATATTTTTAATGGTTGTATTAATGGCTAATGGTTGCTTAGCAACTTGTACATCAACCACACACATTTTTTTAGCCATCCACAAGGTTGTTGGTTAACTGATCAGGGTTCTTAGCAGGATGGTCAAAGTTTGTCTAAATTGTCAAAGGAAAATTTATGTAGCCTTCATAAAACCTTTCATGTGTGTTATTACTGGTTGGGTGGATGAGTGGGTGGTGGGGGGGTGGATGGATAAAAACTGTATCTCTAACCATAAAATGTCTCCATGTTGTCTCCAGGTTTCCACCATTTCAACCAAGCTTAAATAAAAACTCAATGTTTATCATCTCGTGCTGACAAAAGCGCGGCGGTTCAAATACTCAGCAGAATCAAACTGTGTGGTTCCTCTGATTCATCCTGATATTAGGAGGCTGTATGTGTATATTTGAGCCCATAACTTAAAAGCTGTATCAGAGAAAATCAACAAAGAATTGAAAGTTGTTCTCCCAATTCTTGTTTTTTTTTTTTTTTTTTTTTGCTGCGTTATTAAAAATGAACTAGTAGAAGAATCATTCAGGTGAATCATTCAGAGCCCAAAATGAATCAGATATTTATGGCTGTATATAAAATCTTCTGACCAAAACTGTGTGTGTAGAAATTACAAAAGGAATATCACACCCCCCCTCCGGTGTGTAAGAAAATGACAAAGCTGCTATGCATTTTTTTTATTTTCGTCTCATTCCGCCCCCTCCTCTGTTTTGTTGTTGTTCTCAGCATATTGTTGAGGTTTTAACGTGACTTGTTGTTTCTCTCTCTCCCCCTCCTGCCTCGCATAAAGAGTCTTTTTTGGCTCATGATCTCAAGAACCCGAGAGGTGACTTTTTACACGTTTGTTTGTCTGGTGGTCTCTGTTGCTCCCGATCCCATCCTGAAACGCTTTACCACTAACTCTCAAATCTGAAGCGAGAAGGTGTTCGCTGTGAGGTGAAGGTGACATCTTCTAAAGCGCTACCTCGCATGGTTTGAGGCTGTGGCGTAATGATTACTCAGTGCCTAACCGGATGTATTCCCAATTTAAAAACATATTGCTATTTATGAGAGACGCACCGATCAACTTTTTGACATCCGATACAGATATCTGATGTTTAATATCGGCTGATACCAATCTGATACAGAAAAACAACACTGAACTGACTTAAACCCTGTCAGTTCATAAATGTACTGAATTAAAAATGTATTTTCTACCTCTGCACCATTACATCACATTTAAATACACCAGCAGCTTCACAAGCTTGGTCAAACATGTAAAAATAACTTTCATTTTTTCAGTCAGTTCAGGTAGGAGCAGAACAGCCAATGGAAAATAAAGAATAAAGAAACTGAAACTGACAAAAACAACAGGTTGACTATGATGGTTAAACATGTAAAAATAAACTGCTACAAACTTATTTCAAATGGTTCAGAAAGTGCAATTAAAAATTCTAAATATGATGTCAAATAAATTATATGTATTGGATGTCATTCAGAACACAAAGCATAGAATTACACTGAATAGATCTGCCGCTGATACACAATCTAGAATTTTTTTCAGATGGGATATTGATATTGGATTGGTGCATCTATGCTATTTATTTGCCTAAACAACAACCTCTGTAACACGTTAATAACCGGTGTGACTCAGAAGCTCCATGTTCTACTAAAACCAGCTTTTTATAACCTGAACATGGCAGAATGAGACAAAAGTCTGCAGGATGTAGAACCTCTTTGTCTTCACACAGCTGTAGCTCCAGCATGACTTTGATTTTTAACATGAACATGTCTGACGTCTCCACTGCAGAGGCCTAATCTCTGTGTTTGTGCTGCGGCCTCTCTTTATCCGACAGGATACCACTGGGACACATCTGATTGGATGCCAAGTGTTCAGCTTCCTGGAATCCAGGAGTTTCCGCATTATGAGGTGGTGGAGTCTCCCGCGCCTCAGTACAACGATCCGAGCGCCATGGACACCGACTACTATCCCGGCGGCTTTGACATCGAGAGCGACTTCCCTCCACCGCCGGAGGACTTCCCCGTAAACGACGACCTCCCGCCGCCGCCTCTGCCGGAGTACGCCGACCGCTGCGACACGCTGCGCTCCTTGAACAGAGAGCTGGAGAAGCCCGGCTCGGGAGGCTCCGGCCGCCGGCGCCCGGCCCGGCCCCAGCTCTACAGCCTTAACCAGTACCTGCCGCATCACTCCTACCCAAGTGACGGCGGCGGTGGTGGCGACGCCGAGGGCCAGGGCGCATCCTCCGCTTCCGCTACCGTCACCCCGGCCTCCACCATTGGCAATGGTGGCTACAGAGGGGAGTACGCTTTAGGCTGCGGCCGGGACTTTGACTCTTCCGCTCTGGACGACATGTCCATGTCTCTGTACGCCTCCACAGCCTCCTGCTCAGACATGTCGGCGTGCTGCGAGGAGTCGGAGGCCATGATAAGCGACTACGAGAGCGGCGAGGAAGGCCACTTTGAACAGCTGACCATCCCGATGCTGAACTCCCAACAGCACACTGAAGTCTGACACTGGATCCAAACAAAAGTGCCTGAACCCACAGCTACACATACCACCGACACTAATAACGCACAGTATGTGGACACCAGAGAGCACCACACACAGCAGAGAGCTGAGCGTAGTTGGAAGGGGGATTCTGGGAGGTTCTGCTCATTCACTGCTTCGTCGTTTTGTATCTTTCTGGATTTGGTCGTTTCTTAGAACGCTTTGAGCCCACTTTGACAACGAATGATTCAAAGTTCATCTCCATAAGCTACTGATAGTCTGCCACAATTAAATAATTATTTGACTTCAGTAAATAACAAGAGATTGCTTAAAATGATTTCCTTCTGATCAGTGATTCTAGATGTCATCTCTCTTACAAAGCTGGTAGTTTGTGCGTCGGTACGAAGCCGTTTGCTTTCAATTGGTACGAAGCTGGAGACGGGCCAAAGCGATAATTTCTCTTTGGGATCAATAAAGTATTTTTGAATTGAAATGAATTGAAGTTGTGCAACCTACAGGTTGCTAGCTAACTCTTACAGTAATAACATTTCAAATTCATTGAAATGTTACGGTTCATCAAGACCCCACATTTACCTGAGGTTGTCCTACATCAAACCTACACACAGTTAACAGCAGGTCGCTGTGTCACACATTTCTCTTCATTTAGAACCCTGCAGATGTTGGCCGGACAGAAAGGGCCGAAATGGCAACAGTTTGGTACGAAACAGAGGCACGAATGAGCAGAAGGAGGAATGAGAAAATATCAAGAGGTAAAAGGAGCCGTTTTGTTGTTTTTACCTCTGCCCCTTTAAGATGACATCACCAATACTTTAAAGGAGACCTATTATGCTTTTCTTTCCTGTTCTGGAAATAGAATCCCCGTCAATCAAAGCTTAAATAATTAAAAAAAAAAAAGAAGAAAAGAATGAAAACAGTTAATGTGAGCAAAATCAGTTCAGTCTGAATCTGTTAGCAGCTTCGGCGCATCCATAAACATTTAACTAGCCTGGAGAAACATTTGAGCAGAGTGACGTTCTGACCTTCTATGCACTAAAACTACTGAGAGGCAAACCGCAGAGCGTTGCTGCCTGGTGAACTTTTGGTGTTACAGAGAGCAGGTGGCGCTTCGGTTTCCTCACAAACACCTGCGAACTTGGGCATTTCTGAAGAGCAGCTGCAGGATTTAGATTGGAAGTTTCATATTGCTGTCACTGTTGCAGTCCGTGTTGTTGCAGTTTATTCTTTTACATTTCCGGGGATGTCGTCTTTTTAGCTGGAGCTCATTTACAAAACAGATTTAACTGATTAAATTGCTGAAACAAAACCAAAATAAATGAAACTAAGAACAAATCTCAAAGTTAATGGATGGAAAAAGACTGGATTTTTTTTATGAATTGTGCAAAAAATATAGAATGGAGCAAACTGGAGCAATAGGGGGGAAAAAAGAAAGAAAAAGCTGAAATGGAGCATAATATGTCTCTTTTAAGTTTAACATTTATCTTGCTAACAAGGTGAGTTTTCTGATGGATCAACATTTCAGTGTAGAACAGAAAATCATCCTAGAAAATAAAAATCGCGACAATATTTTTGTTTCAATAACACAAAAAAAAAGGACAAGCAAGTTGTTTTTATACGAATCCTCATTTTCAGTGTAAATCTATGTGTACAGTTTTGATTTCAAAATTTACTAGGTTTTGTAGATATTCTATGCTTTTATTTTCAATGAAAAAAAGTGATTAAATGGTGTGAAATCAACCATTCTGTGCTTTCATTCACAAAAACAAGAAAAAAAGGAGAAGCGAGGCTTTTCTGATCACAGTGTACTCGTAAAAAAGTTTATCGTCTCTAAATGCTCTTTGCAGAAATGGGTCTTCAGTGAACGACTGCATAATCTTGTTATTTTTTTTTTGTCTTCTGTTTGTACATTTTGATTCTGAAACTTGTTTATTTTTCCACCGAGATAATGGGACCCGATATATTTATAGTGCAGAGTTATTCATGGGCACCGGGGGCGTTTTTCATGTGTCTGTGTGTGTCTGAACAACGCTATGGTCTTGTTAAGGTTTTTATTGAGTACTGCCACAAGCTCACGCTTTCCTACTGGCAATAAATTATTCCTAAAAAATGCAAATTGTTCTCTGGTGTGCTTTTTATTGTTGGAATGTTTTCATAACTGGCTTTTTGATGCGTTTGTGAAGTAATTCCGCTGTAATAAGTCTGCTGCAGGGTTTTTGTTCAAAATAGATTTATTGTAGATACTTTAATGACTTTATCTTAAAGTGATATTTCAGATTTTTGTTTTTATTTGAGGCTCTGTCAGAAGGTTAAAAGAAGTTCAAATCCTGTCTGCAGTAGATGACACATGGAGCAGATTTAATTTTTGCTTTAAATTCTAATGTTGTAGATTAATAACCAGTCTCTTGATCTGTGAAATGCCTCCACCAAAACTCCAATAAACTATTTTTATTCTAAATCTAAAGAAGCAAAGGGATTCTTATTATCCGAAATATATATTTATTTCAGTCTGATTAAATACACATCATAAAATAATACATTTATTGTTATTTAAACACCAATTTTCCAAATGATTTAGCAAAGTGATACTACCACTAAAATTGAGGAGAAAATTCTCATTTAACATTAAAGAAGTTGATTTAAAGTTAAACTTTTATTCATATTTTTCTCGCTGGTTTTTAAAGAAACAAAATGTAGTCCAGTTTATTAGTTCGGATATCTGAAGTTAAAAGCTTCAGATAAGGTTTGTAAAAAAATATTTGGAATCCTAAATAATTTTCTTTCCACTTCACAAATGGAAACCATTTTGTTTTGGTCTTTCAGATTAATGTGTGATTCTAATTGTGTTTCTGACTTTATGGAAACACCACACAAACATTGTGTTTTTTCGACATTAACGGAAAATCCCTCCAGAACCAAAGTGGATAAGAGAAAAATGCTCTCCAGTCACTGAGTGAACATGTTGGGTAGATTTGCGGCACAGAAACTCTGTTCTTTTTCCTTTTGTCTGCCTGCTGCCGCTTGTATCAATCAGCCAAGGCTGTCTGACATGGGCCTGGTTAAAATGACAGGACCCTGATACCTCCAGGCTCGATCCAGAGTTACAGCCGACAATGTGCTGTGTGTTTTCTGTTGGCTGTGTTGCGCCGTGGAGTCCTGATCGACAGAGCTGTGTTTCCCCCTCTGAAGAGCCTCCAGAGGTGAGAAGCTGACTGGCTCCCTTTAATGAATCACACTGTGAGACGAGGACGACTCAAGCACAACGTTCTACTGTTGTGCTGAAGTCAAGCAAAGAGTACAGATTCCTCACAGGGATTATCTGCATGACAGGACAGCAGCTTTTACACAGCGACTGTTGGGACAGAAACTATTTCTGCCAGAGAGCTGGCAGCCTGTCATGAAGAACTTCTGCTTTACATTGGAAAAATATCACCAAGTCTTTATTTACAGCTCATTGGTTGCTTTTACATAGAATAAAATCTAAATAAATCATTGATTTAAAAATGTACACCCAATTAATTAAAATAAGAATAATGACCAAAATATCACCTTCTGTTATTATAAAGTAAGACATGTTTCATTTTGATTTGTGCAACTATTTTAGAGCATAATAACATTTATTCTATTTATTTCCCGTTTAAGAGTAAAACTTCATATTTGTCCGTTTTCAACAAGTCAGACCCAGTTTCTGTGATCTTTCCGTTCCATTCATGGGGAAATGTTTCATCTCTATGCTTCGTCAGACGCCTCCACAGTAAGGAGTGAGATGAAGACCTGAGAGCAGGAAAGTGACGTTAAAGTGGCAAAATTGAGAAATAAGAAACCAAGAAAGATTTTTTTTTTTAAGATTTTAATTTGTCCACACTGTGTCTGAAAAAACTCACATCGGTGAAGGTTGCTCCTTATCGTTTCTCTGTGTGTATCTGCAACAACAGTTTGAGTTGACAAACCAAATTCCAGTGTCACACAAAATCAATCCGAGGGCCACAAATGGCCCGCAGGCCACACGTTGGACACCTGATGGCATAACTCTAAAACAAATGGTGAACATTTCAAAAACTTCCTCCCAGCTTCATAAAGCTCGAGCTGTGTGGCAGAAGGCTTTTCCTCAGGATCAAACATCTTAAGATGCTCAAGTGAAACTCTTCCTCAGTTTGGAAGACACACCGAGGAGACGGATCCGTCCCAAACATCGGCCCGCCGGCAATGGAAGCTGCTCACCATTCATGAGCAGCTTTTATCTCATCCGTGATTGATTCAATTAACTCTGCAAACAGCAGTAGGTGTTTTTCTGTCACTGAAATAATCAAGCATATTAATGCATTATTCACAACATGAACCCATGAAAGCGGCTCTGAGGGAAGCGGGAGGCGTTCAGCTGCAGCTGCTCTCATTAATGTTCACTCAAAAAGATGGGACTTGTAGTACTCCCTACCAACCACAAGATGGGAGTATATGGCCGTTTTTTCGATGCTGTAGGAAGGGAGCAGGAGAGTCCCAGATGAGGTTAATAAAAGTATTTCACCTCCAGTTGGGTTAATCGCGATAAATTAGAAACAAAAACTGTTTTATCAGTGTTGTTGAAACTTTTATAACAATTAGTTTTCTCCTCACATATCTGAGGAAGAGTGATGACACTCTCAGCCTCCACTTCCACACGTTCAAACAAAACTAGACATTAATAATAGATGAAATGACTTTTTGTCATATGTGCACTTTCTGATCATGCGGCTTTTAAAGAAGCTGCGCCTGGAGCCGTGGGTCAGCCGTGGGTCCGCAGTGGAGCCGTGTCCATCGAGCAGATGAGCTTAAGCCAGCTTTCCTGTGCTGAGGCCTGAACTTTGGCCTTTAATCAACATCAGAATTTACAACTCACTGCAAAAAAGAAAAGGAAACCACTGTCAAATGTTCTACATAATGGGCCTCTGATCTGTAACGCTTTAATCTATTATGGTGTTAGAAAAAATCGGGGAATTTCAAACCAGCTGCGGAGAATATTTTCATCAGACACTGAAAAACGTTCGAATCATATGTCTCGATAAATGTTTAAAAACCGTATTTATTTCAGTTAACCTGCGAAATAAAACCCACCATTTTAGGGCTTACATGGTTAAGAAACGTGATAATGTTACAAATATCTTTAAAAGTTTCCTCTTCGGTCAGATTTCAGTCCGTTTCCTCATCAATATGCGAGAGTTTAGAGCGATGCGCGCTCCCGTGACAGGGTATGCAATTCTCGGCAGGCATGCATTTCTTGGCATAACACCTGCTCAGCGCCCCCTTCATGTCCAATTTGCCTGTTGATCTCCCACTCCCTGAGAAGGCACGCTACCCTTTTCCGGCTCAAGACCATGGCCTCGGACTTGGAGGCACCGATCCCCATCCCGGCCGCTTCACACTCGGCTGCGAACCGATCCAGCGACAGCTGCAGATCACG
>CAEGAE010071792.1:0-33558 GCA_903067095.1 Girardinus metallicus | reverse complement strand
CTCAAATGTGAAAAATTGGACTGATGTTGATATGCGATAGTAACACTGCTGTTATGTTAGATTTACCAATGTTTTATTTGATATTTTTTTTATCCGATTACCCGATTAATTGTAAGAATAATCGATAGATTACTCGATTACTAAAATATTTGTTTACAACAGCCCTAATCTCAGGTCCTTCAAGTTTCTTTTGGATAGAAGTGTATTTGTGTAGCAAGCAAGAAAATCTACGACACACTCGTTGTGAGCCTGCCTCTTTATTATTAAATTGAATAGAATTTCAAATCTTTGTATAACTTTTCTTCAGGTTAATTTAGAAAGTGAGCTATTATTGTTACAGGTTAGTTTTGTAAACTACAAAAAAGAGAAGCTCAAATATGAAAAATTTTACTGATATTGATATCTGATAGTAACACCGGTGCTATCCCAGATTTGCCTATATTTTATTTTATAATTTTTTTTTATCCGATTACTCGATTAATCGTAAGAATAGTCGATAGATTACTCTATTACTAAAATATTCTTTTACAGCAGCCCTACTGGCTTTATAAACTTGTTTAATCTGACAGTCTTTGTTTTGAGAGTCCTATAAAGAGCAATGATAATGTGGAGTTCCATGAAAAACGGAGGATTGTTTTATATAATTTTATGTGATAAGCCAACACAAAGCTGAACACAATTTTACTTTACAATTAAAAATTTTAAAAATGTGGGTGCAAATATATTTGGCCTCCCTTACTTTAATGCCTCTAAGTAAATTCTGCCTTCAGACGTAAAGAAATATTAAAAATCATTTTACTTCCACTTCACAATTATTTTCTTCTTTGTGTTGGTTTATTACATAACATTTCAACTTAAATTTGTTGCAGTGTGACAAATAGTGGAGATGTTCAGTGGCTGTGGATACTTTTGGAGAACAGTGTATTGTAATGTTTGCATGTGCCTGCAGGCTACACAGACATACATCTTTGTTTCCTTATCACACAGCCCTGCTCCCCACAGTGCCAGGGACACACGTGACTTGGCGAAGTTTTGTTCTTTGTACAGCAGCTGTTTCTGGTCTGGAGGACATATCCTGAAATCATGCATGGGGTGTTCTAGCCCTTTACCTGCAAAAAAGAGAAAACAGATGAAGTACTTTGTGGCTCAATTTTTCTCTTGTGTGTCAGGAAGCAACAAAATGTCAAAGATGAACAAACACAAACATATTCATAAGAAGGGATACCAGCATATACCACAATAAAAAAAAATAAATAAATAAACAAAAACAACAACTTTTGTTAGTTGGATACTGTTGTCCTGGAAGAATCTAGTAGATAATTTGTAAGAATAATAATTTAGTGGTTTGACAAAAAGTATGGATGAGGTGGTACTTGACTGTAGTGAATGAGCTTCCTGCACAAATATACAAATATGTGAAGAATTTGGAGTGCTTTTGTCTGGGTTTGTGGTCTTTTAAACAACAGTACTTACTTGCTTTTATTATCAATCCTTGGGCCAGTGTTAAGCAGTAGATAAATTCCCCACGACTTGCAGAGCAGGAAAATGGTCCTGGTCGGGTTTTAAGAGAGGTGGCAGTTGGCTGAACAGGCAGGTGGCAGACTCAAGACAAAAGCACATAATTGGCCTTGTCAGGGTGAGTAATCCCCAAGTTTTATTCCCAGACGGACTAGCAGAGAGACAAGATCTGCGCGGGACGAACACATATGTGCTCTTCTGCTGGACTTTGAAGCTTGATTAGCTTACACAGGGAAGTCAGGGGCAGGATATTGTCATTCTTGTGCACACTCAGCGACTTTGTGCCCAAACTGTAAAACTGGCAGCTTTAGTGTAAACAGTGAGCCTACCTGATTGTCAGGTGCGTGACCAGAAGAATACTATCTTTCATCTTTTCAAAGGCTCCTAGTAGCTTAACTCTCTCAATATTAAGCCTTTTTTTTAATACTGCAGCAAAAAACGTTGACATTTCATCCTTCCATTAACAATGCTCTGCATTCACCAGCTAAGAGGAACTAATAACTGAGAGTATAGTTGCAGATGTTGCCTGTTAGTCATGCCTGCGTTTTGGCACTGAAAGCCTGCTCATTGGGGTGGGTGTGGCCCTCTGAGTCACAGTAAGGCATGGCACCGAACATTCATAGCATGTTTCCTCTTAACGTATGAAACTGCAGCAAATTGAGTTGAACTCTTTCTCCTTGCATAGTTGGGGATGTTTACTTGGATGTTTACTAAAATTTTTGCTTTTTGAGACACATCCTGATCTTTTCTCTTTCCCATGTGAGTGAGTCATTTCCTGTGAGGAACAACCCAACACCCACCAGCATCACAGCTCTATAAAAAGCTTTTGTTTGTTTTCGTTTAAGAAATCTGACACTGAGATGTTTAGGATGAGGAACTAGGCGTTAAAATGCTTTGCTGGTTGAAACCTTTCCTCTTTCAACTGTGTTTCTGAATAAAATTTCAGTTCAGTAAATATGAGAAGCAAGCCATCTTAAGTCTCTCGTAGGGCCTCATGACTTTGTATTTTTTGCAAACTTTCTAATGCTCTTTTTCTTTGTTTGTTTCTCACTTTTGTCGTAGTTCAAGTTACTCAACTGCAGCATTAGAGTTTGAGAAAGAGCACCAGATTTCTCCCGTGTACGAGTCGCCCAAGATGTTACGGCGGAGCCTCCGTCTGCAGAACAGCGGCAGTCATTACAACACAGAGAGTGTAACTGATTACTCCCTGAATCATGGCAGCAGTTACATCGACACCAGGAAGGAGACGCGGTGAGTTAAGATGTGAACACTTTCAATCTGACTCTGATCAGCTGCATTGCTAAAGACTTGTGTCTTGCAGACCATGACTAAACAAGATCTTCCCAATCTTACAACCCAAGTGAAAGTATTTGAATATTTTTTTTTCTGTTCCTGTGAAATTGAAAGTTTTGGAAACTCGTATGTTAATTTAGATTGTTTTCCTTCCTCTTTTTCACATAGTTATTTTATAATAACCTGCATTCATACACCTTGAACTTGTTCACATTTTTAATACAAATGTGCACTAAACTTCAGTTTATTTGTCAAAATAAATGTAGCTGTGTCATTGTACCTTCACTTCACAGTAATAAAATACTCTACTTTGGTTTATCACAAAAAATCCCCTTCAATTGTTTTTGGCTGTTGTACATAAAAGTAATCAATTTAGGCAGGAAAGTGGATCATTCAATTAAATTGTTTTATATTTAACTTCTGATAATTTTCTTAATGTTGGTACTACATAATTCTGGGGCAAACATTGCATCCCAGCATTTATGTTTCCTGTGATATGCGCTATGCTATTATGAAAAGGGAAGGAAGACACTGACTTTTAGTTACTAAACTGAAAAAAGAGTGCATATTTATAAACCGTGAGCTGGAAAAACAATACCTCACTATATCTTTAAATTATTTATTGAGGAGAGTAAAAAAAAACATTATTGTTATAATAATAATAATTGTTATAATAATAATTATTATTATTATTATTATGTTGCAGACATTGTGCACCAGTAAAATGAAATGTCCTTATTTGACAACTTTTCATTTTAACAGACATTAACATCATCGAACAAATTCCCACTTCTCCCTTACGCACACAAAATCAGCATCTCAACAGTCAGGACAACATGAAATAAATACACCACAAGTTGATCCACAATTTCTTTTTTTAGTTTAACAGTCAAGCAGAATTGAAAACTATTTTATTTATGTCTTAAATTATTCAGGTAGTAACCACACAGTCTTTTTTTCTTTTCTAGGATGCAGCGGAACAGAAAGCAGAAGTCCACATCCAGCTCTGTGTCTTTATCCCTGAGCCAAATTGCAACACCGAGACAAAACCTGTCCTTCTCAGCTGCCAGTACCCCGATTGACAGAACAAGTCATGAAAACGTGACAACATACGACGTCTCAGGGCTCGTATCAGCTCAAGAGCAGTATCACCTGAGGCAGCGCAGAGGAACCACCATCAGAGCTACAACTACTGTGGATGGACAGTGGGGTGAGACAAAAAATTATAGATTTGACCACAAAAAAATGTGAGAATTTTTTACCCCAAGAAAGCTACAGTTTGCAATGGAAGTCTTATTTTAAAAATCAAATTTGGTTAAATTTGCTGCCTGGCTGTCATCTTCCAGAGCAACACTCCAGCCAGAGCTCATCAAACATCAACGGAGAAGCCAGCTTTTCGAAGTCCAACGCTTCGGTCCCTAATGGTTACATTTGCAAAGACTGCTCGTTTCACTCTCAGCAAAGTGACTCCCGTGTGACGCGGTCATCATTGACACTGCTATCATCATCATCATCATCATCATCCTGCCAAGCAGCAGAACTTTCCACTGATGGCCTCACCTCCGTAGCTTCACCTTACACAAATATTTATACCAGAGACAGGAGTCGAAGGAACAAGTCAGGTGAGAAAATACTTTGAGAACTTGCGTTTTTATAGTTTAAAGTCATATTGGCATAACAAGGGTGTGATGAAGAGAATGTTTAACCGTTAGTGATGTCTCCCTCCAGGTGTCCTGATGTCAATATCTAACTCATGTGTGCGCTACAGCAAAAAAGCCCTGTCCCCCATTGTGTCCTTAGTCTCCGTTGTCTACAGCAGTTTGGTCTGGCTGGGTACAAGAACCAGGAGCTCAGCAGAAAAAGGTATTCTGCATTTTCATCGATAATTTACATATCAATACTTTATTCTCCAAATCTAATCTTCTGATGTTTAGTTCCATTTTTGATTCATTCCACTCTTCTCTGTTGTTCAGTCATGCTTACATTTCTCTATGTTTGCTGTTTGAATTTGTTTTGGGGAGTTTCAGCTATCTCAATTACTATATCTTTTTTATAATGAGGTTTATTTCTTCTACAGTTTCTTGTAAAAGCATTCGTACCTGTACAACCCCTGCAATTTCCAAATTATCACCACAATCTTCAATGTAACTTATTAGAATTTTTCGTGAAAAACCAACACAAAATACGACATCATTGAGAAGCAAAAGCCAGATGACATGGTTTTTAAAGGTCATTACAAAAACAAATTTAACTGTGTTGCTTTTATTTATCAACCCGTGTTACTCCAATACTCATAAGTGAAATCCAGTGAAACCAATTGCCTTCACAATTCACCTAATTGGTAGAAAGAATCCATCTCTGAGGGAGCTTTTCTTCAGGAGAGACACGGAAAGATGTTCAGGCTGAAGTGGAAAACAGATGGAAAAAAAAAACATAAACAAAATCTGATAAAACCTGAAGAGGGATGAACACATTTGCATGCCTCTGATCATAAATCAAGTTTCCATCTCGACTTACAATGATTGTGTGGACAGGGGTGTCAACGGATGTGTCAACAGGAGTCCGAACCTCGTACTCAGACTCTTTGACACAAGCGTGGCCCTCGAGTTTGTCCAAACTTTGGCTGCTTAAGCAGACCACTCTCCACAGGATGATGGGCTCCAAAGGTCATGGCTTTGAAGAACAAGGTATCTGCTGTCGGTCCACTGGAAAGTCACAACTCCAGATTTCAGCTGCCTCTTTTCCTTTAATTAACTTTTTCTCCTTTCTAAGCATCTGCTCTTTTGTTCATCAGATAGAGTCCTCCTTCCTTAGGAGATGGAGATGCTTGCTTTCTCATAAACTGGATGTGCATTTGAAGAATGTCATAACTTTCCTATCTCTCTCCTGAATTGACCCAGCTTTCACTTTTACGCTTTTCTTTTTGAAAGGGGAAGTATACTGGAAATAAATAAGTAGCCACACCATTGTTTCAGAACTCCAGACAACACTGTCACACGTGCTACACTTCTTCATTTTGTTAAATGAGTTTGAGAGGAGATTTGCACTTATGTGAGCATTTAAGATGAACTTCCAAAACTCCTTAACTAAGCTTTTCAAATTTGCACTTTATAGTGTAAAACCGTTAGTTGCTTCAACTATTTGGCTGAGGTTTCAAAATATAAAGAAAATGTTTCTATCCAGTATATTCCCTAATTGTATTTTTCCACAGAGGATGATATGCATTTGCTCTGATGGTTTAGTTTCACCACTCAATGCTGTTTCAACCAGGTTCTTGTGTATTCTCTTTATTTTTGTGCATGTGTAACTAGGCCTGTCACGATAACAAATTTTGCTGAGCGATTGTCTCAAAAATTATTGCGACAAACGATAATATTGTTTGAAGACCTTTTTACACTGATTTAATGGAAATGACATAATAATGGATGTGATTTACTGACAGAGATAGATATATTTTATTTTCAAAAGAACACTTAACACTGGAACTGATAAACAAAACAACCAAAAACAAAAATAAAATGGATTCTCAGTCTCCATTAACAATAACTGTACTTGAATAAAAACTAAACAACATAAAACCAAAGTGGAAATAAATACTGCATTCAACGAAGAGAGTGCAGATTATGAAGCCTGTATACTTCATAATCTGTGTACAGATTTCATAATCTGTATACCCATCTTCTCTATTTAAATCACTAGATTGACTACCTGATGCAGTAGTTCACACTACATGATTTTTTGCCCCGATTTTTCCCTTCCGACAATCTTAGAATGTTGGGCGTTCTAAGATTGTCGTTGTGATTTCGTAACCGATCATCCTGTAGCGTGTGGTGTGTTACGGTAGATCGTCATGGCCGCTCTGATCTAAATTAGGGGTTTTCCCCAACAGGGAGCGAGAATGCAACCTGTTGAATGTGACGGGTAGCCAATCAGAAAGCGCGGATTCCCCTCCGAGGGGAAATTATGGAGGGGAATCTCAAAACAGCTGACACCCCAAAGTTCAGCGGACATTGGAGATGATATGTGGAAACATTAATGTTTATTCAACATTTCGTGCAAAGAGTATAGAAATGACAAGGGGAGGCGTTGGAGCGAAATTGCTACCGCAGTTGATAAACCTGGTAACTTTTCAGCTGTTCTTCGTTAACATGACATAAATAGGTTATAATGATTTCCATTCAATCGGGACTGACACTTTAATTGATTTATTGTTTATCGCGACAGGCCTATGTGTAACCTCTACTTGTAATCTCGTCTTTAGGAGCTATGCTTCCTGCACATTCACACTGGTGATTATGGCATGGTGGTTCTCTCATCTCCACTTTCATTTTTGCTATGACTTATTTGAGTCAAACCTTTTGATGTACAATTAAATATGTTATCTGTGTGTTGCAGGCCACTCAAGTTTCTGTGGAAGTATGAATGTGAAGGACCTGGTCACTGAAGAAACATCACATCTTAACCTCAATGGCTCCCTGTGTAAGCACACACAGCACATGTTCTCTTCACTCTTTGTTAGGGTGCAGCTTTGATTGACAAAGTCAATGATATGCATGCCCTGTGTCAGCATCAGTGGCAGAGGTTGTGTGAACTGTTTTAACTACTCAGAAGCCTGAATAAGAATTTCAAATTCAAAGCAAACAAATATACAAAGCTCAAATAGAAAAGTAATTTAAAGGTGCTTAATTTGTCAATGTACAAATTAAATTAAAAGTACAATAAAATGCATTCATTGTACTTTTTCATTTAGTTTACAATTGCTTTTTCTATATGAAGGAAACTCCTTATTTTTTAAACATTGAAAATATTTGACAGGGCCAAAACTGCCAATCTAAATGTTCACTGAAGTTTGTGGGAGGAAAAAAGTATTTTCTTATTCAATTAATATCTCCTCACTACTCTTGTACTGCAAAACCTCAGAAAATAAAGTAAACACAATAGGAAGAATTTTTTTTATCAAAAACAAAGGCTAATTGAAAACTTTATGAATCTGTTTGACCCTCCGATGTCAAGTTGAAGGTTATTTAAATAGTTTTATTTGAACTTTCATGCCAGATTAGAAAGAGAAGGGGAAAAAAATCCTCGGGAAGCTCAAAGTTTTAAAGCCACCAGGATAATCTGTCAGCCCTCGGCACCAGACCTGCGTTGTTATTTAAAATAATTTGACACCTAGCTAATGTGACAAAACCAATAAAAATGCTACTTGGAGAAAAATGTCATTTAGATTTTTTTGTTTGTTTTAGTTTTCCATCAAGCTTTGCAGCACATGCCTTTGTAAATTGAGCTATAATTTGCAATCATTTTCTATAATTTGCTTGGCTATGAATCATATTTAATCATTGTGGAGTAAATGAGTTTATTCATGCTGCTTATTGTCTTTTTTGTTTGTTTGCTCATTTTTGCATTCTGCTTGTCTGCTCTCCATCATTTTGGACGCACACAGGTGACGACTGTAAAGGAAAGCAGTACTCTGAGTCTCGCACTGTCGCCGTTACACCACTCTCCCTGTCACAGCGCTTGGTGGGGGCGCTGTGGAGCATCCTAGCTTACACAGGTTAAATGAAGCTTCATCATTTTTAACTCTGATCATTCCGTTACAAAGATATTTTTCATATTCTTGTTATTTTGTAAGCTAAACTCCTTAAAAACTGTAGCTGTATTGGTGAACAACATTTGCTTTGTCTTAGGTTTCTGTCTGCTGCTGCCTGGTCGCTGTGTGGTTGCAGCAGGTAAAGCTTTAGGTTCAGGAATCATCACAGCAACACAAAGCCTTCTCTCATGCTTCTGGACGATCTTAGCAGCCCCAGGTAGGTTTCAGATCTTTATCATTTTCAACAAATTAGGATACTTATCCACTTTAGGTTGATAGTTTGAATATTTTCTTTCTTTTATTTCTGCTTCTCTAGTAAAAGCAGGAAAGGGACTGATGTGGTTTCTTGCAAGAGGATGGTACCAACTGGTGTCTCTCATGTCCCTTGTCAACGTTTTCTTTCTAACTCGGTAAGAGTTCTTACTTTTATGATAATACATTAATCACAGATATTTGATACTTTAATAGGAACAATAAATAAAAGTTAACATGGCTGCTTTTGCTGCGCTGCATTCGACAATAATTATAATTAAGCTTTTCTCAATGTTCCAATTGCCTGATATGTGAAAAAATGTGTTTTATGATAATGTGTTTTAATTTATAGCAATTACAAAACTTCAGGTGTAAAGAAAAATTAAGTGATTTATTTATCGTTTAATTAAGGTATTTTTCAAACCGTCACATTATTCATTTTTAATTATTTGCCTAAATATAAATAAAGATATATATTTTGATCTTTAAAAATATGAAATAACAATCTTTGTAAAGTTCAAAGTTTTCTTTTGTGTTTCAGATGCCTGCCCAAACTCTGGAAGCTCCTGTTGCCCCTTTTGCTCCTCTTACTGCTTCTGCGTGAGTAAACAGACCTCCCTTTTTAAACAGATGGAACCCATTTACTGTAGTCAGCACAGAGACAAGGATATATGGCTATTAGAACCAGCACAGATCTCTAGAGTCTGCTGTAAATCTATCTGCAGATTCAGGTCAACCTTCCTGAATCTTCACTGCAGCTCAGCTGTTCTCAAATAATAAATTTTTCTGCTGAACCATGCTGCAGGTAAAATAAAATATCACCTTAATTTAGTTTTAACATTAATTTGATCCTCCTTAAGGGCTAGAAAAAGTATTTGTTTTGTGTGTTTTAGTAAAAAACATTTAATGTATTTTGTGTCTGCAATGTCAGTTTAACTCTAAATTTCTAAAATGTTTAATATTCAACCAAATAGTTTTGGATTATTATTAAAGAGCATTTCTTCTTTTATTAACCTCACATTCTTTTGTCCTCCTGCAGTTTTATGGTGGTGGCCCCCGTTCACCGGTGCCCTGCTTACCTACCTCCCAGCCATAAACCTCACAGAGTGGAGCTCTACATCTAGGTTTGATTTCTTCTCTAACTTGGCTGCTGTCCCTGCAACAGAGACTCCCATGGAGCAGGCTCATAACACTCCGGTCTCCCAAGCAACAGTGAGTAGCACCATCTCATAGACCAGTTTTTCACAAAGTGTGTATACCTGTAAACTTCCATACAGCCACAAGGTTTGGTTAATGATTGGACCATCAGTCATAATTGTAAAGTACAGACGAAAACAAACACGGTTGACTTTGAGTCAGACTTTAGAGTTAAATATAAATGTAATAATTTCCCCCATCTTCCTTCTCAGCCAATCCTTCCCTCAGCCGCCATCCACGGTGGTGTGGATCTGGATCGTCTCGAACTTGTTGAGCGACAGCTGGCGTTGTTGTGGGAGAAAGTCCAGGTGGGAGACCAGAAGCAGGATCAGCGTCACAGCAATATTCTCGGTCTCTACAGCTCGCTGAGAGAGCAGGTCCACAGTCAGAACGACAGAGAGAGCTTAGAAGTGTGGGTATCCTCTATGATGGAGCAGCGACTGGGTGTGCTGCGAGGAGAACTGCAACACGACAACTTAAACATAGCACAGGTAGGCCTGTCACAATTAAGTAATTTATAGCTTGGTAAATTAGAATTAGCTCAGTTTCCATCCTGATGATTAATATTTGAACAATAATAACCCATTTTTAATGGTTTTGGATGTAAGTGGTTTTTATTTCCATTTTGTTTATCAGTTTGTGGATGCTTTATTTTGGATATTTGAAATGTCTTCCAGTCAGGTGTTCTTTACAAAATTAAAGTTTGTTTATATCTTTGAGAGAGTGAACTTGCATTATCAAAATATCACTTGAAAATGGTCTCAAAACAACAATATTATCATTAACTGCAATTATTTCTAGAAAAATATGTCCTCTAGCAAATACCTTACTGTTACAGTCCTTCTTATGGCTGATGATCATTAACAGTCCTGGCTTTGTAATGAGTAAATTTATTAGAGGGTATGAAAGTAAAGATTCAATTTATTTCTTTTGCAGAGTTCAGAGCAGCAAAAACTGCAACAGGAAAGTCAGGCAGCACGTCTGGCTAATTTAGAGCTTCTGCTCAGTGCTTTGACAACCAAGACTGAGGTATTCACAGCAGGTTTCCTGCAATTCCACAAATGAACACAGTGGTCCAAATGAAAATTTTCGTGTTTGAATTGTAGGAGATGCAGCAGAAGCAACAGCAGTTTGAGGATGAGGCGAAGCAACGGGAGAAAGCGGCTTCTAAGGCGGCTGCAGACACAGCTCCTGTCAGGTACCAGGGAGAAATTATTAAACATGCTAACTGACATGAGAACACCTTATTTCTTGTATTACATAGACCATTATGTTGTAAAACTTGAAGTTTCTGTCCTTTTTATTAGTGTGGGTGTGAAGCAGGAGGACCATAATGCTCTATTGCTGGAGATGCAGAGACTTGAGGCAGAACTGAGTAAAATCAGGGGAGACCTGCAGGGTTTTGCAGGATGCAAGGGCAAATGCGAGCAGCTGAACACTCTGCAGCAGACTGTAAGCAGCATAAATGTCCCAGCCACTCAGCAATGCTCCTTACATGGTCTAAACTTTATCGAGATCAAACATTTCCTTCTGTTTTTACTTAAAATTTCCCCCCCTTTAGATATCTGGTCAAGTGTCCTTGCAGTTGCGGAAGGAGCTGAAAAATCTGTTCTTCAGCAGCGATGAATCAGCGGACCAGCAGCAGGGTGACATCCCCGAGTCGCTGATCCAATGGCTGTCGCAGCGTTACGTGAGCACACCCGACCTGCAGGCGGCGCTGGCCTCCATCGAAATGAGCATCCTGAAAAACATTTCACTTCAGCTGGAGCACAGCCGAGCCCAGGTTCTGGGCGAGGCAGAGTCCAGAGCCAGAAGCGTCTTTGAGACAGTAAGAGGGACGGTCCGGCACACTTCTACAACCGAGGGCCTGTCTGAAGAGGTAATGCACAAAACTTTCTGCTATTTAAGATTCTCATCTTTACCACATAATTTAGTAGTTTGTCTGACATGATTTTATTTTTATTTTCTTTCCTTATCATTTGCAAACCAGGACGTGAATCTGATTGTTCAGAACGCCCTGAAGCTCTACTCTCAGGACCGGACGGGTCAGGTGGACTACGCCCTGGAGTCTGGAGGTAAGAAGGAAACCTGTCCACCCTGAGCTTGTATCCAGGTCAGTAGTTAACTCTGTTGTGGTTTAAGGGGATTAGCGCTCTAGCATTTCTATCACTCTGTAACGCATGTCTTACGCAATGAGGACTAAGGCATTAGCAGCATCGAGGTCTGCAGGGTATATAACTGTTGTGAAGCTACATGCCTCTGTTGTTTGTTGGCTGTTTATGATATTAACTGTCATAGTTGGGCTGGGTGCTGGAACATTGTTGTTCTTTGGTTATCCATCCATTTTATACAGTCAGTTATTGTTGCACTCGTGGGAGAATGTAGAGAAAACTATTGATTTTACTTGCTCTGGTACTGAGTTGGTCTTCTTTTTTGTTCCTCATATTTTCTGTCTTTAGAAACGAACAAAAGAATTTTGTTGTGTGGACTTAATAAACTCTTAGTTGTAGCAACTAAGCCTGTCTTCATCTGGTGTTTACACTTATTCTCAGGCAACACAATGATCTGCAAAAGTTATTGTACCTGCTTAACCTTTTCATACGTTATAAGAACAAACCAGAACGTTTTTTTTTTTTTTTTTTTGCATTTTGGTTTGACAAAAACAAAGTAGTGAAAGTGAAGTAGGAGAAAAAGAATAACATTATTTTTACAAATAAAATTATGAAAAAGTAGAGAACTTTCAAATACTCTATTATTTAGAGAATTTACTCATGAGTCTAGATTTATGCTGATTTATGAGATCAGCATAAATTTAGCTGAATGCCTCAGATGTTCATGAAGAACATGGAACTCCGTAAACAGTTCAGGGATAAAGTGTTGAAGAAGTTTAAAGTATCTTAATCTGATTGATCCCTGGACGGTACTTGTATAAATTTGGGTAAAAACATATTTTCTGTTTTATCAGGTGGTAGCATCCTTAGCACACGCTGCTCCGAGACGTATGAGACAAAGACAGCCCTCATGAGTCTTTTCGGCCTTCCACTCTGGTACTTCTCTCAGTCTCCACGTGTTGTAATCCAGGTGAGTCCCAGCTTCAGATATCCAGAGGAACAAAGTCTAGTAACCATGGAGAAATAAAAGCGTGTATACAAACATTTAACTGTTAAACTGCTGACTTTTGACTTCAAAAATAATATTGTGCTCTTCCTTATCATCAGCCGGATGTGTATCCTGGCAATTGCTGGGCATTTAAAGGCTCTCAAGGTTATCTGGTGATCAGGCTCTCCTTGAGGATTCGTCCAACATCCTTCTGTGTGGAGCACATCCCTAAGACGCTCTCTCCAACAGGAAACATCGCCAGTGCTCCTCGCAACTTCACTGTCTTTGTAAGGAAACTGACCCAAAAACCTAAGAAGCATGTGAATAATCAAATAGAAACACCAAGTGTCCTGTTCTGACTTATTTTTGATTTTTATTTATGTTTTTCTTTTAGGGTCTCGATGATGAGTACCAAGAAGAGGGAACGCTGCTGGGGCACTACACATACGAGGAAGATGGCGGGTCTTTGCAGATCTTCCCCATTAAGGTAACTTTAAAAGCAACTTTCTAAACTTTCAAATGTAAAAAAAAGAAAAGGAGTCTGTCAGCTTTAGAGAAAATAAATCAATAAAAATTCCTTTTTTGCTTTCCAGGAGAAAAACGAGAAAGCGTTCCAGATCGTAGAGGTGCGGGTTCTATCTAACTGGGGTCATCCAGAATACACTTGCTTATATCGCTTCAGGGTCCACGGAGAACCACTTCCCGAATGAAGCAACCACCAAAAGACACACTAATAAAACATCATTTTACTCTGTCTGTAAATAACTCTCACCAGCTTCTTTAAAACGAAGGACACCTGACAGTGTGAACAGTTTGTTATGAAAGCCATGCAAACAGAGAGGAGGAGTGTGAAAGCAATGTGCCGAGTTGGAAGCAGGAAAGTATGTTTATGAAATCCTGAAAGTCACTGGGAAGTTTTGTATCTGGACTGTAAAGGAACGCAGAGAGGAGTGGAACCACGAAAGAAGCTAAAAGTCCCCTTTTCATTGCACTGAGTTGCTCTTCAGGGTAGCGAGGCTTCCCTAAGCAGACAAATCCATCCCCACCTCTACAGGAAGGTGGAGACCTTCACTAAGGCGGGGATTACAGATTCATCTCAACCACCTTTTCAATCTACATCTGATTTGTTTTAGTTCTTTTCTCTTTTTTAATTTTTCTTAATAGATTCTACTATTTTTAGGAACAAGACCACTGTCTTTGCCAGGTATGTCACTCCTTTAGTTGCTGCAGCCAAACCGAGAAGTCCACAGATGGCTTCCGAATGCTTTCCCATAGCCATAAGACTTGTTTTTAAAGAACTGAACATGCTGCCTGTGAACAAGTTCTGAATGTTTGATCAAGTGGAGGCTCAACGCAAGTTTCCTTTAATCATACAGCAACGCTATAAAACACTGACCTCTATGCGATGCAACCCTTAGGAGGCTGCTTACTACTCTACATGCAGGAAATCATGGCAACATGTGGCGCCTCCTTTGAAACATACACTGATTTTACATCCATCATGTACAATGCCTTGCAAAAGCATTCTTTTTTTATTTTTTTTTTACATTTCATCACATTACAAACACAAACTCCCATGAGTTTTTTTTGGTGGGGGGGATTTTAGCAGATGGATCAAGACAAAAGTGTATTATGGTGAAGTAGAAAAAAAGATGCATAGTCTTCACATTTTTACAAATAAAAATCCAAAGTAACATGTGCATTTGTATTTGAAGCTCTAAATCAGTACTTGGTTGAACCACCTTTTGCTGCAATTACTGCTGCAAGTCCTCTGAGGGTATTTTTCTACTAGTTTTGCACATTTATAGACTAAATTCTTTTCAAAACAGCTCAAGGCCAGTCAAATTTTAAGAAGAGCATCTGTGAACGTCAACTTCAAGTTTAGTGACAGATTAGGGTTGAACTTCTCACAACCTCTAATTGTTTTTATTTATTTTTATTTTTTTTCAGACTTTCTCTGTGTTGAACTCAATCCTACTTATCAATTCTTTGCAGCTTTCTTGTCCCTGCTGAGGAAAGGAGCTGCCACCACCAGATTTTACTGTGGTAACTGTGTTCATAATGATCAGCAGTGCTAGTTTTGCATCACAGATGGAATTTTCCTGTAGACCAAAACGTTCAGATTTGGTCTGGTTTGTGGCAAATTCCTCAATGATTTGTTTCACTAGTGCTTCTCTTTTTTTTATGCTGTTCTTGCCTGCTGCATTGCTTTAGATGAATGACCATGTCTTAATACACCATACCCAAGTTTAAGATTCTCCACAGCTTCATCTCTGAACTCTCTGCGGGGTTCTAGGTTATGATGTCTATGTATAACAACTTCTGACACCTTCACAGTTGGATATACTGTATATTGATATTGAATTACACTATGATGAATTGTCTTTTGCAGCGAGGTATTGTATGGAAGGAGTTGGTTGCACAGGATTTTGTGCTGGATGAATCAAAGTAAAGGAAGTTAAAGACAAGGAATTTCAGGAATAACTTTTGTGATTGGGGTGGAGATTCATTCTCTAGCATGTTGGACTTGAACACAACCAAAGCTCCAGTGGAATGGGTTAGATCAGTGGTCTCAGTCAATTCTCAATGGTCAGCACTCTACAAGTTTTTAATATCTCCCAGGCTCAGCACACCTGGATCAAATGCATCTGTTGATGACATGCTGAAGAGGTCATTCAGCCTTTTGATTCACACTTCTAAAACTTAAGGGGTGCCAGCTCTTGAGAATTGGATTTTGACAAAAATATATTCATGTGTTAGAATGGCCCAGTAAAAGTTCAGACCTAAATCCAATTGAGAATTTGTGGCAATACTTGAAAAGCGATGTTTACAGACACTCTTTCCAATCTGACGGAGCTTGAGCGGTTTTGTAAAAAAAAAAAAATGCGGCAAATATTTGTGAATAGATGTGCACAGCTGTTAGACACATACTCTAAAACCATTGGAGGAAAAGGTGATTCAACAAAATTTTGACTCCAGGGTTTAATACAGACCACAGTTCTATAAATTTATTTGTAAAACATTTAGAAGCCATGGCTCCCTTTCCACTTGTTGGTGTTGGTAAATCACATAAAATCCTCTGAAGTTTGTGGTTGTAAGATGACAAAATGTTAAGTTTGAGGAACATGAATCCTTTTGTGCACTCTATATGAAAGTGTTGTTAAATCTTGTGACTGGAGCTCAGATCTTAACCAGAGTTGCAAGATCGTGTTGACCATAGATTGGTTTTTTTATCTTTTTCTCTCTCACCCTTTGCTTCACCTAAATGTCCCTTTTCACATGGGCTCTTTGAACTCTAAAACCCCGAAGGAATGTAATTTGTATATTTCATTGTTTATAGCTGGTCCTTTTATGATATCTACTTTTATCAGTGTTGCTTTATTTAGAAAAATCCAGTCATAATTATGATCATGTTACTATTATTTTTAAAGTTTCTCATTGTGTTTGCTTTCTTTTTGTTTTAATTTGAGGGGTGATTCACTCTCATACAAGATGCACTGCACCAACTTGTAAGACAAAGGTTTGTGGCACGGGTGTTTTTGTTCAAAAATGGGGCTATGTAAAGAGTTGTGGGTTGGGTAGGTCTTAAATGCTATTTGTAAAAACATTTTGCTCACAATCTTATTTATTAACAAGTTATTAGTGGCTGCAAATTATGAGTTTTGGCAGTGTATATTTTGTTAAAAGCTGTTCAGTGCATTTTGGAAATCTTTTTTTAAGATAAATGGCTATTTTTGTTCAGTCATGAGATGACTTAACTGCTTTGGAATATATTCCAATAAAGACTTTAATTTTGATCTTTTATACCATTCACGAGTTACTTGATTTTATAAGCATGACTGTGTTGTTGGGTGTAATGCATATTAAGGAACTTAAATTCTGCAGAATAAAATGCTCTGGATTCTATGTTAGATTTAAATTACTGTAGCTCAAAAACAGATTTGAATGATTGTAGCTCAAAAACAAAGCTACGGCAGGTTTATTTATATAGCACCATTCATACACAAAGAATTTTTACAGGATGTTTTACTGTACATAAAAGATTGGAAGAAATCAAGCCTAAGCATATAAAATGTTACAAAAAAAGAGTTGTAAAACTACAGATACTGGGAATTTGATTTGAATAGCTCATTTATTTTCAGTTGACTTAGTAAGTTTGTGCTTGCATTTGAAAAATATTAATTGGAAAATATTTTGTTGATAGGGAAAGTCAACAAAAATGTTTAAGAATTCACTCCAGAAGGAATTGTTTATTAGGCATTATTTAGACACAGAAATGGCTTGCTGAAGGTCAAGAAATTGATCAAGGGAACTGGTATGAAATGTATTAAAACAGTGATGTACTCTACCTAAACAGCAAGTTACAGAATATACACTATGTGTCATCATAGTAAAATAAACAAACAAAAAAAATTTACGTAGTCTGAACATTGTACTATACAATTTTTTATGAATTGCAATGTGCCGCCATCTGGTGGTACATGGCCACAATAGCTAAAATGTGTCTTTTTCAATTTTTTTAATTTTCATTTACTTGGTAGTTTGTATAAAAAGTGTGGAGTACTAAAATGCACTTTGCGGATTTTATTATTATTTTATCTCGTGAATAATTTATACATCCGATAAGCATTTCCGTCTCTTTCGCATCTATATTTGTGATTGAACCACGAAGCAGCTGCTATGTCGACGGACGGGTGCTAACCTACCTTTTAAAGCGACGACCTGTATGAGAAATAATGTTAAATACCACAAGCGAGCTCCGATTGACAATAATGTTTACATCGGAAGTCAACTTCTACGCACTTCCCTAGCAACAACACTCCTTGACAACAGCTAATGAACACAAGCTAAAGAATGGCAGAAACAAATGCTAACATATCACTATGGGAACAAATTTGCCAAGGTAAGATGAGTGTGCCTATATAAGTCCGAGTTTAATGTAAATAAAATTAACTGCTTGTGTGTATTTTAAGAGTTTGAAGCTGAGCAGCCCAGCCCTCCTACCCAGAAGCTGAAGGTGAGCTGTAGTGCCTTGAAAGGGCATTCACACCCCTTGAACTCCCAGATTGTGCCATTTACAGTCACACAGTTACATTTTCTTGGGATTTCATGTAGCACAACTGGTTTTCAAATTTCACAAATATAATTCTGAAAAGCATGACCACTTAGTCTAAGGGACACCAATTTGCTCCTTAGCAGTAATTATACTTATGAGTACAAATTATATGAATAATTTGAGAAGGTCAAGTTTGAGATTTTAATATGAGAAAAGTTTGGGAAAATGGCTTAAAGGGATTGAATATGTTTACAATGTGCTTGATGAACATATCTTTTCTGCTTCAAGATTGTTTAGAGTATTTATGGCTTTATTAGGCAGTAGTGGATGATGATCATTCAAAGTACACAGACCCTCTTGCCAGTATTGGTGGCATGAAAGCTGTTCCTCATCAGAAGTACGCTAAGACAGCTGAAACTACACCGTCTCCACAGAATAATGAACGTAAGATTTACTGCCTGCCTGAAAAAATGTTTCCATTCCTGATCTGTATTTGCAAAGACTAGCATCCATGTGTTTCAGGGCCGGTCAAGCGGTTCTTGGAGAAAATAGTGTTCCCTGTATTATTACCCGGTCTAGAAGCATTGCTGAGAGAAGCCCAGAAAGCTGGCTGTTTTGAGGTCTGTATTTCTTCTGATAAACATCACACCAAATATTTAAACACATTTCAAAAATTTAATGTTTAATTTGACCCATTTGCCATGGCAATATTGTTTGCTGTCATGGCTATGATGACAACCAATAAAAGTGTTTGTCAGAGCTCTCAAAAAGTATTTGGGACAGAGCAGAGTCTGCAGACCTTGACACTACTGAGAGTGATTTGAATATTCTGGAGACAATATTCTGCAACTTATGTCATCAGTGAAATAAATATCGCAGAATCTTTTATCTTATAAAACACTTAGCAGCCTTTCTCAAGACTTTAAAATATTTTTTAATGATAGTGTTTGTGTCAAACCGGTATGTTTTACTTTTTAGTCTGCTTTTTCTCCACAGAGATTGTAAATACTCTAAAAGATATTTGTTCTTATTCCAGAGAAAAGTGACCAAATTTCGCCCCTGTGACTTCCTAACTGAGTGGCTCTACAAGTAAGAGCCCTCCCCACAGTCCTTCACCCACATATTTATATTATACTGCATGACTAAGCCAAAGAACTTTCTTAGCTCATGTTGTGTCTTATTTGTTTTCAGTAAGAACCCCAAAAGGCAGGGACAGGATCCAGTGAACTTTTTTGACATTCCCTTTGTCAGTGATTGGCTGAGAGAGCAGTAAGTATTTCACATTATGCAAACATACACATACAAATATTTGTCCCAAATGATGATTTTTGTAGCCTTTTTGTCCTTTGAGGGTCTTACCACCTTTCACTAAACTCAAAGACCCTTAGACTTGCTCTTTCATGTTATGCATGTTTAATCAGATAAAATGATAAAATGAATATTAGTCAAAAAGGTTTGTGTGTTCCAATCTTGTGAACATGGCTACATTTCTTCTTCTAGTGCCTATGATTTAATTTCTGATGTGATAGTAGTCATTTATTTTCAGTCCTACAATATTTTCTTCTTCATTTTTTCTTACCTTGTATTTTTCCAGTCCTAGACCCATCCCTTTGTTTCTGCTGCTCAGTGAGGAGGAGGCTGCCCTGATTATCCAGTCTTTCTGGAGAGGATATAAGGTGCATCACACAATCTTAATGAAGCATTTGAATAATTTTTTCCAACATTAAATGGTGGTACAACAAATAATTTTGTTTTTTTAAAGCAAGAATTGAGTGCACAAGTTTGAATGTTTCTGCATACTTATTGTTTATCAACACAAGCTAAAATATATATACACACACCCACACTAACATTTATAAAAATCTCCTTTAGTAAGATGGACCTTGACCACATGATTTTTGTAGCCTTCATCAAATGTCTGGCATAAGTCTGCATGAACATTTGATCACCCTTGTGGGAAGAAACTGCAACATTCATTTAAATTGGTTGGTTTCATAACCCATATCCTGCTTCTGAGGATAGTCACACATTTTATGAAGGCTGATATAGTTTTTTTTTTCCTCTTAGAATGCTCTATTTTGTTTCAGTCAGATATGTTCTCTATTCTGAGGTGCACATAATTTAATTCTTGACTAATTAGTCCAAAGAACATTATTGCAGAAGTCCTGATCTCAGTTCTCACTAGCAAAGTCTAGTCTGGTCTTTATGATTTTCTTAAAGCACAAAGATTTTCTCCTTGCACACCTCCCATAAAAGTAAAATTCATGCAGTTTTTCCTCATAGTACAGGCAGTTCTGACCAAAATGTCAAAGGTCAAGTTACTACTGTATGAGATAAAATAAATCAATGCATATGGCCCAAAAGTGCATAAAAAAGGTTCATTTTAAAACAGAAAAGGAACAGCTTATTCAGTCCACAAGACCACAGTAACCCTGTGTGTGTAGTCATCTTAGGATACATTAGACACCCTGCCTCTGAGAAAATTAGCCCACACCGTAATCTTGTTGTATAATCCCATTTTGCTGTAAAAACCTCTTACACAGGGGCCTGTAGTTTCATTCAGCAGCGTGATTATATCATCGGTGATGCCAGGCTTTAATTCCCTCCTGTGTGGGTGCTGCGATGCCGCGATATAAATAGTCAGACGCAGCCAGAGGCAAACAGCAGCAGTTTCGTCACTCTCAGACAAAAGATAAACACAATGTTCTGTGGTGAGAGGCCAAGTAAAAGGGTTGTGTTCTGTTTGTCCCAACCGTAATGTCATCTGCAGTTGCTTTTAAATAAATCAGCAAACCTATTCAAGCATGTAGCTGAATTTATGGGTGTGTGCCTAAAAAGCTTTGCTGGAAGTGCAGGTGCACCGTTTCTGTTCTGGATGCTTTTTACCGCCAGCAGGGAGAGACAGTGTCCTTCTTTTCAGCCTGTGTTCATCTGTGGCAGCATCCATCCATCCATCCATCCATCCATCCATTTTTTGTTCACCTTTGTCCCTTTATGGGTTCGGGAGGTGCCTATCTCCAGCAAGCATTCTGGGTGAGAGGCAGGGTACACCCTGGACAGGTCACCAGTCTGTCGCAGTCTGCGGCAGCAGTGAGTGTGTTTACCCTGAATTAGGAGACTGTTCAGAAAGGCCACTGATGGCACTTCAGACGGTCAGCCCCAGGGATCTTGAGCCAGAGCTACACAACAAAGAGAGAAATTGAGTTGATAGGGAGAGAGCGGGAAGGATTAAGTGGAAAGATGAAGCTATGTTTGGAAAATTCTCGGGTGGGTGACAAAGGGGAGGAAAGAAAGCATGCTGATGTTGCAGAGCAGTGTCAGATTAGAGACTGAAGCTAGATGGAAGGAAATGCAGCTTTGTCAGCAGAGATCAAGGATTAAAAATGCGGTACAGTCAGTGTCGGAAGTTAGAGATTGGGGTTTTGACAGACGCAAAATCACAACTTATTAAACAGTCACAGGATGGGGATATTTTGGGCTTGCAGAGTACTGACAGAAGCTGTGGTGTATCATGACTGGAGTGGATGTATAAAGTCATTTGTGAAGCTGTGCAAGTCCTGCAAAACCTTAGTGATTTATAGACACCCAGACATAAAATCACAGAATTCTGACCACACAGATAATCAACAATATGTGTTTACTAAAATCAGTGTCTGTGTGATATTTTCAAGTAATGTCAAATAGTTTTTGAATTTGTTAAAAATCCTAATCTGATGTTGAGATTTTGCTAGAGTGTATATGATCAAGCCCCCCAAACTGATCCCTACATTTGTTCCCCCTCAGTCTCACGCTCAAAACTGTTATATAACCCGTCTGACGCAGCACTGACTCCCTGACTGCAGTGTGTGTCTATCTATGCTTGTCCGTGTAGATTTGTGCGCGTATGCGTGTTCTGGTTAAGAAACACAGACAGGCCAAAAGCGCAGGAAGCAGAAACCGAGAGTATTTTTGCAGAGCTAAATTTTCATCCCTCCATGATTAATCTTTCTCATCGCAATACTGCGTACTGAATTAGAGAAGCAGTGGAGCTGGCTCGTACGCACACACACAAATTAACTTCCGTCAATGACCTAGACAATGCCACTTTCTCGTTTCTCTTGCATATACAAGGCCTTCCAAAAGCATTCATACGCCTTGAACGTTTTCACGTAATGTCACCTGACAAAAAAAATCTTCAATGTATTGTATTGGGATTTTACATAAATGATGGACTGATACAAATTATTTAGTATTTCAGATATTTACATCACTCAGAATACAGTTATCCTTCACAGTAAATCATGGAAATGGCAGCATTATGCTATGGGGTGCTTTTCTGCAACTGAGACCAAAAAGCAGGTAGGAGATGACTGGAGGACAATACTGACAATACTGTTTCTGCAGCCTGTTGCAGGCTGCAGAAACTGGACTAGTCTTTATTGCAAACATTAAAACACAACACATATGTGCTTTGAAATTGTTCAAAGCACATATGTGTGTCTTAATGGCCCAGTCAAAGCCTGGGCCATCAAAATTTAGGTCTTTAAATATCCAAAGTTGATTTGAAACATAAACCTGATGACCTGCCCCTGGAATTACAGTGAAAGGTTCTGTAAAGTTATATTTTAAAAAAAAGCACTCCATGCTTCCAAGAAAAACTTTGTAATTTTTCTTTGGCCACACAGTAATGTGGTGGATAATCACATAAAATATCAATAAGACACAGTGAAGTTAGTAAAAATGTTCATGAGGTATGAGCACTATAACCAGGAAGAGACGTAAGACCGTAACATGTTGCATAATCTTCTTTAAAGTACGTGCCTTAGCCCGGCCATAATCCATTCATCCATGCCTGCTGCTGTAACACACATGTACTTTAGCACACACAAACACTTTTTATGATCGCTAAGACTTATTAGGATTACTCGAATGTGATCAGCTGAGTTGGAGCAGTGTAGCTGTTGTATAATAAACTACAGTTGGCTTGTTGATACTATAAAGTTGTGTTCATGTGTTTCAGAAGTCTTTTTCCACTGTTTCCATTTCTTGTTTATTACAATTTATTTAGCATGCACACACTCTACTATTAATCACCTGGCTAAAGTGACTGGCTTTATTTCCTCTATAGACTACTGCTGCACATTAGTATCAAAGAAATTTATTGGTACTCTTCAAACATAAACATAAAAAAAAAACCTAAAAGTAAACAACTTATACAAAAGTATGTATAAAATAACTTGAAACAAAGACAAAAATGTTAATGCTATTCCTTTCTGTTTATTACGCACTAAACAGGTTCATTAAACACAACACAGTGTATGATATTTTTTTGAACTTTCCCTGGATTAAATCTAGAAAATCTAGCATTATGAATTATGTTTTAACCCAAATAAATTGGCAACAGGGCTGATATCTATTACTAAGTAAGTAATGCTAAGATTTAATTGAACATTTCATGGATTTCTTATTCCTGCTTAATCCACTAGGAGTCATGGACTGGTTAGTTTAAAAGGGCTATGAGTAAAGAATGCTGAGGCTTTTTCTCATTTCATCTGTAAACTCAAAAAAACATGTCACTATTTTCAGTCTGATGTTTGGTAAGAACTACTCCACCTCTTCACCAACAGTATAAAATATTTCATGGTATATTTGTAAAATATAAATGGACAAAAAGACTGAAACCCTTAAAATAACGTTTTGTGGCAGCATCTTATAAAGTTATCTACACTTCAAAATGAGATGTTTGCATTTGCCCAAAGGCATTGATAGAGAGGTAAATTATTCTAAACCCCAAAATGCATTTATTTTTAGAAATTAGAAAAATTATCAAAACAGGTCTTCCCACTGTAATTTATTGCTAAGTCTTGTAGCAACACAGAAAGAAATCCACATTCTTTTTCCTGTTTAGAATCTTTGGTTTTATGTATTTATACAATGTTTTTGTTTTCATAGTTTAGTATTGTTAGATTTTTAGGCCTGGTTTAGAATAAAAAAGAAATAGGGCACTCTTTGTGCTGAGTAATATTTCATTTGACATGACCTGATATTGATGGTTTGACATATTAACACCCACTCTGCCCGCAGAGTCTCTGCCAGACAACAGTGTAGTCGATCAGAGAATTAGGTCTGGGATTCCAGCTCAACGATCTAAGAGCAGCCATAGCTGAAAGGTCTGAGCTGAGCTTCAGTGTTAGGTCAGTTGACCGACCACGTGCAGCGACACTCATGCAGAAAAAATGTCACAGGCACTCTGTCCATTAAATAGCCATTCTGTCTGCTTCTGTTTAGTGCCCACTTACTAACTTATAGCAAAGGTCCTATCAAGGCACTGTTTAAATGAGATGGGATTTATATACACAATATGGTCCGTGAAAAAAATTTGAATTTCTGTCAGTGTTTTAAAAAAATGCACAGTGGGGGTGTGTTGCAGCCACTAACTGTGTTCAAGTCTGCAGACGCACGTATCAGACTGCAGGTCAGTGGGCTGTTTGAACTCTGATGGAAGCATCTGGGAACAAATAGATGATGGATGGGTGTATGAGGTGTGAAGGGGAAGATAGAGCAGATTTGTGGATGTCTCTGTGTAACTTGTCTGCATTGGTGATAGTACTGCAGTAAACACAAGCCTTAGTGCTGCTGCAGAATGAGAAACTTAGTTTCCCAAGCAGCAAAGGAGAGCAGCCTGAGAGGCTGTGCAGCAGAGCTGAAGTATGTGTGTTAGAAAGAGTGTGTACATCGTTTGTTGGAGTTATGCAACTTGTGGGAGTGTGGTTTATGTAGGGCTTCATCTTGTGCTGCCACTGGTGTGATTTCTATGAAGATGTCTGTGGGACTTGAGTTGGCGGCTGTCTTCATGCAGTATTTTCTTCTTCTGTTTCAGTTTGGTGGTGTGTGTCTATGCTCGTGTTAGCATTTTACATCTGAAGTAATGCATGTGGAAGGCTACGGCCTCACAGTGTCCTGGCGATTTTTCTAATCACTTTAATCCATGCCTGTGTGCATTGTACGTAGCATGAGAGGAGTGACTCACATGCAATGAACTAACCTCGGCCACGTGTGCAGTGACACGATTGATCATAACAGCAGCATACTGTGTCCGCAAACAGTCATAAAAGATTCCAACTTAGATGACTGCATCAGAAAAAACACACATTTCTAAAGTCGTAACCTGAAATCAGGTGCTATTGTCAGAGACTGCATTATAGTACACAGAAAGATTACTTGTTTCAGGAAAAATATGGAAAAGTTGATATAAGTATTTTCAATAAGTGTGGAAAAATACAAAATGGAAAATATTTGGATTTAAAAGCTATATATCTTGTCGTATTCCATACCCATCCACCCATAAATAACAGACTTCTCACTGTATCCATACTGTCTCTGATTTGTGGATTTTATATTTCAAGCCACATGACAGTAAAGTTATCCACCATAAATTCATCTTGAAGTATTATAATCATTCTACTGGATAAGAGATACATTTTTTACATAAAAAATGTGCCAGAACTTTGTTATTGTCTTTTTGCACATATAATCCCAAACTGCACTTTTCGCCAGTAGACAAGCTGGTCTTAGTCACACAGTTGGGATATAAAACAATCTCAGTCAGCTCAGCTTCTTTCATCTGTCTGTCATAGACACACTTTAAAACATTCTGCATTTTAAACGTGTGATCTGTTTCTAAGCAGTTGTTTCTGTTGAATATTTTTTCTATTTAGAAGCAGGTTATGGCAGCAGAAGCACAATAACAAGGTATAAGATTTATGGAGGAAGCCAGTGAAAATTGACATTCAGTCTCACACACAGAGAAAACAAGCAATGGTGAGCAAACACAAGCGGCTCCAACCCCCCACACGTCCTGACCCTCGCCCCTGATTTCCATTTCTATGGTTTGCTCCCATCAGGACAGGGGCTGCTGCGGCACCATGACACCCATTGAATTAACTGTTGGAGCTCACTGGTTTGGTTGGTTTTACCAATTCGTCATCCTCTCGGCCAGCCTTATATAACCGGCCTACTTTTATACTCCTGAGTATGAACGCTATTGTAGCCTCACAACCAGACACTGAAGAGAATGTTGAGGTTCACTGGAAGCAGAGAGGAAAAAGATGGGTAAGAGGAGACGTGGAGAATGCAAAACAGAGAGGACAGAGGTGGACGGAGAGGGATGAAACATTGATGTGGGGAGAATCTCGAGAGGGTCTGAGGTGTTGTTATATGAGCCACTGAGGAGCTGAAGGGGAGGAGAGGCAGAGAGGAAAATCTCTCTGAGTAAAAGATAGAGAAAACCTTATTAGTGGGAGAGGAATAGGCAAGTGAGCCCTGCAGGGACATTTTCTTTTCATCCTAAACAGCAAACATTCAGTCAATCTCTCAGCAGCCCACACACAAAAACAAAACAACTACAGGGGTTTCCTCCAAGAACAAAAGCATGAGTCATGTCAACAACAACTTAAAGTCGGAGATGCATCAAAAGGCAGCTTTTTGACAATTAGGCTGCATGAATTTCACCCAGCCAGCCACACAATGCAGATGCAATCATACTCAGACATGGGCCTTAACAGTGACTCATGAAATGACAAACTGCTTTATAAAGCTAGAGTTATTTTTATCTGTTTTAAAATATAGATGACAACCTAACTTCATCTTGACTTTGTAAGTCTTTTTAATGACTCATTCAGATAAGGGTATGTGTGGCTTTTTGACACCTTTTAGCCTCCGTAACGTAGCCAGACAGGTTCTATTCATGTTATTTATATATCCTATATCTGGCAGGTCTGAATATCCCTACTGAATTTGTATTTATTATTTATGTAGTTTCCCTGGTAACATAATTACTTGTATAATAACAAAAGGGTAGAGATAGATGGGCTAATTTACCTTTGAGAGGAGTTGAATGGCATACAGTGATGAGAAAGCGAGTCAGTACTTGCAACAAAGTGCAGCCCAGATTTCTAAATAAGATATGCAAGGCTAACACAAAGTTTATTTCAACACATCACTGTATCACTTTTTTTAATCTAGCCATGCCCATAAGCGACTTCTACTGTGCAGATTTCAGTGGGTGTCACACAGAGTCAATCACTTGTCCTCAAAGGAGAATAACTGGAAGTCA
The DNA here is from genome assembly GCA_903067095.1 of Girardinus metallicus. Taxonomy (NCBI): domain Eukaryota; kingdom Metazoa; phylum Chordata; class Actinopteri; order Cyprinodontiformes; family Poeciliidae; genus Girardinus; species Girardinus metallicus. The sequence goes on along the minus strand of CAEGAE010071792.1, from coordinate 6,459 downwards.
TTCATTTATTCCTGCTTTAATTCAGGGCCAATTTTAACCTCTGTTGTGAGATCAAAGGTTAAAAGTTTAATTACTTTACAATTATGGCATCAGCATATTAATGAATTTTGGACGAGATTTTTGTCCTGTTAAATGGAAACCAATTTTACAAATGTGTAGTGAGCTATTTGAAACAAGAGAATCACAATATTCAGTGAACATGAATATTCCATGAATATTCATGTTCACTGAATATTGAACATGTTAAAACCTTGACTTATTAATGCTATATGTATGAGAATAATTAAAAAAAGATATTACTGTATTTATTACTGTTTCTATAACATTAAAATGCACAGATCATCATTGTTGAAAAACTGTTTGTTTTGTTGTTTTTGTTGAAAAACTCTTTTTCAACAATTGTTGAACTGTTCAACAAACAGTTAAACAAATGAAAAATCAGCTGGTTGAAATACTCAAATGTTTTATTTTAAAACATCCATTTAAACATTTTAAGTTAATTTAATGGTGCTCATTAATCTCCCACAGCTGATCAACATTCCACTGATTTAACTCACCTGGTCCCCATGTCATTGATCACATCTCGTCTGCATTTAAGCTTCCTGATGTCCATTGTTCACTGCTAGCTTCTTCCATTTTATAGCACTTAGTTGTTCTCCTCATGTAGTGAATGTAAATGTTTGATGTTAGTTATCCCTTCTACTCACCATGCCATTTTTATAACATTGTCTGCTTTTTGGTCCAGCTGCACCCTCACAATGCACAAAATTCAACTCTTGTCTAAAGAATAAACCTCTATAGTGATGTAAGAACTATCTTGTTAGTGTGTAAGGAGTTTTCGAGTTTCTCTGATTTTCATCTCAGGTGGTATGCCTAAAACAAAACAAAGAAATGTATTCTGAACATTTGAAACAGTTTAGTAATGAATAGCTCAATATATTTAAATGTTAATTGTGACATTTGCTTTGGTTAACATGTATAATTTGTTGTCAGGTCCGAACACTGCCAGATGTGCAGGAATTACGCCGATGGCAAAAGGACCTGAGGGAGAGAAGTGACATTACCACAACGGTTGCACGTTTCTGGGCCCGGCAAGAGAGCAGAGGTATGAACACGCACACACACACCCACGCACACACACACATGCACCCATGCAAACCGGTACATGCACATCTTTTTACTGCTATACAACCTGTGGACTTTGTATTGACTTCCATTCGTTATAGTAAATGCATTTATGCTGAACCCCCAATTTTTTTCTAACCCTGACCCTGATCCTTACCCTAAACCTAACCTGAGCTCAATTCACAACTTAGTTCTCAACCTACCTCCTAATCCCAAAACAGCACTTCTTCTTATGGATCCTGGGTTTCAAGCCCCATAAGAAGCAGTTGGTCCTTATGGTCTTTACAATGTATCAAATCACACATGCACTCACTCACTTTTAGTCACTGATTACCAGTCTTTGGGCTATATTGCTATTGCTGTAGTTGACAGCGGTTGTTTATACAGTATAGAAGTATTAGTAAATGCATTATGCAAAGACTTGCTTATATAATACTGCCAACCCCATGCACCGTACACACTCATGCACCTAATTTGCCGCAGAGATACAGTATTCATCCTAACACGGCTTTGATGTCAAAACCGAGACGAGGATTCTTGCAGCGGCAGCGACACACAGTGAGAATGAGGCCAGCGGCAGAGATAAAGACACGGCATGAAAAAGAAAAAGAATCTCTGCAGGGCTCGGGGTGTGTTTGTGTGATGGAGATGGCAGAGTGCGGGGGTTGGGGGGGATACACGTGAAGGCAGAAGGGAGTTACATAGGGATTAAGACAGAGAAGTGGAAGACTATGTGTGTGTTTGAGAGATGTGGTTCGCACACATGAAGGATGAGACACAGCAGCTGAGAATGCATATCTGTGTGACAGAGTGACTGGCATTATGGTTCAAGGATAAAGGCTAATCTTTGTTCTTTGAAACGTGCAGAACCAAGAAAAAGTGGCTTTTAATGTGGATAATTCTTATTGTTTTTTGCACATAAGGAGCCATAAAAGATCAGAAATCTATCAAACATGGACTTGTTTGAGATTCTCACTGTATGACAGCTGTCAGGAAAAATATCAAATTTTCATAGTAAAATTTCGAAAAGAACATATAACCCGATCTAACTGCCTACATTTGAAACATTATAGCAACAAATGTTCCCTATCTTGTAAAATTGTGCTGTATTTTGATCATTACTGCTCTATAAACACTTACATTTATTTTGATGCTTAGGCCAAAGTTATAGACTGAGGAAAACACCCACTCATTCAGTAAAAGTTTGAAAATGCTTACCTCTTCCTTTATGCTATTCTTCTCTTTAACATGAAGGATGAATGGTATCTGCTCTGGTTGTCAATCTGCATTTGACATAACAGAGTTACCTTTAAGGGTGATGGGTGCTGCTTCTTTGGTTTCCAACCCATGACCGCCTATGATCTGCATGACCTGAAATATTTCAGAAACAGATAGACTTGTTTTTTGTATATGCAAGGAGGAAGTGTAGGAATGACTGGCAGTGTGCAGAAGCGGGTCGGGGAGAGGGGAAGCGCTGGATCTCATTGATTAGTCAGGCACTATCTCTGGTACCTCATTGAAAGTACTTTGCGAAGGAAAACTTTAACCAATTTGAAATCATAACTTTTAAAACTTTAATACCAGTAACCATTCGATGCTGCATATAATGCATTATTGGATGGATTGCTGTTTAATCTCACTAATCTTTAAAGATGTGTTTTTAATGTCATCTTTTATCCAGGTGTCTAGTAACCTTTACTGCTGCCTAAAATGCTTCATAATTAAAAAGATTAGTTGAAAACTGGTCAGGAAAACATTAAAGTCTCTGAAAGTAACAGTAATGAAGCAGTAGGAATTACTGGTCAGTCACAGCACTCGTAGTCGTCTTTACACTGGTTTGTTATTTACAGTGAAAGTTTTGATTATTTATATGGGAAATTGAAGTCCATGCACCATCAGTGATTCTCCAATACTGAGAACAAAACATGCAAGACCCTTTCTAGTAAGAGCAATTTACCAATAAAGTAGTTGCATAGATGTATATAAAGCAAACATGTTAAAAAAGTTTAAGTGTACTATATTTTGTTACATGTTACATTTTTTCATAACATCTAACGTATTATCCAATCAATATGTTAGATGTTCTGTGCTTCACATGTTTTGACACGGTAAGACTACTGTTGGCAAGCCATCAGCTACTGTGTAAATAACCACCGAATACAAATATGTGGATTTATAAAATAGTATTAACATGAACTGAAGAAGTTTGTTTGGTTTTGAAGACATCAAGAGAGTAATCTACTGCAGGTTAGATATTAACTACTCCCAATCTTCTAACAGAACCTAATTTCACAAATCACAAACTTCTCCTTAACTCGGACACATTTTCCCTCCATAGGTTTGATCTCATATTGTGAGGGTGCTATTTCAAACATACCCTCTCCAACATGCATATTAAAGCTCATCATGATTATATTGCTGCTTGTGTTTCTTACAAACACTGCCAAAAACCACAGTGATTGCAGGTTGCCTCCAAACTAACACATTCCACATAACAAAAGGGCCCACTGCAGCCACAGCAGGCCGTCAAACATTCCTGTGCTGTGGTGCCACAGCGTCCCTGCCGCTGCTGCTGACCTGACATAAAAACAAGGGGGCCTGGGGTGTGTATGTATGGTGCAACACACTGTGTGCAAAATAAAAAGTATACCCAGCCCATCGTCCAGAATGGAAATCATTTTCTGACCTCTTTAGTAGAACATGAACTGCACTAGGAAGGGAGGGAAGCGGAGTGAAATAAAGGAGGGGAGAGATAATTAACAGTTGTGATTTTGCTGTGCTGTGTGTTGTTTTGATTGAGAGCACTGACAGATAAATAAGCCATGTTTACCACTGCGACAGAAGCAGAGTGTAAGCAAAAAATATTTTGGGAAGCTCCCCCTTGTGTATGGAAGCTCTTTAAGCTGATCCAGGAACAGCTGCACTCACCTTATTTGACCGAAGGAGCAAACGTGCATCAACTCTTCTGGTATTTTCTGGTCTGAAATCGGATTTAGCCTGAGACGGAAACTAAAAACAATAAGACGAAGGGCAAAGAGCAGACACAGAGTCGTTTGTCAAAATGTTGAAGGGTTGGACCTCCATGAACAGGTGCAGCTGTTGGCACTACATGTATCACCACATGACTACCATTAGTGGGATGTTTACCTTTGGAACATGCCCTGTTTGTATTGTACTTTATCAAATGAATCCTGAGAGGAAAAGTTGTTTTTGTTTCTATGTGAGATTTATTTTGGGAGTTTAGCCTGGGGTGAGTTTTTTATTTATTTATTTATTTATTTTATGTGATTATGGGAATTTTTGACCAGTTTTCCAAGGAAAAAAAAAAAGAGAAAAACTCATTTGTGAGGTCAGACACTCATGTTGGATGAGAAGTCCTGGATAGCAGTCGCTCCTCTGATTTATGCTCACCCTTGTCTTTCCTGGCCTTGCTGGACCATCACATTGGAACATGAAGCCATCTCCAAACACAAAGTCTTGGTATGCTGACTTTGTGTTTGACATTTCTTTCACTGGAAGTGTCATGGGCCAGCTCCTGGAAAAGCAGTCCAACACCACAATCCTCCCACCACCAAACTTAGCACAATGCAGTGAGCCCAGAGTTGTTGTCCTGGTAACAGTTTAAGCCAGACTCTCCCAAAGGACTTCATACACATTACATTTGAGAGATTATTGCATTGGAAATATCTCCATTGCTGTAGCGTCCATTGACGGTGTGCTTTATACCACTCCGTCCCACATTGACATTGTACTTATATAATAGCTTATAATACAAGATGATTAAACTTAAAGGTGTTTTGTTTTTAAAGCTGTATACTACTCCAAAATATAGTAACTCTATATTTTGGAGTTACTCTTTCGTTAACTTTTAATCAACAAAACCAACTGCAAATTTCCAACAATTGTGAAAATTAAATCTTCACACTTTAAAACCAGCATAAGCTTTGAGGAAGAATACTAATCAGTATTCTTCCGTCTATTCCTTTTTTTTTAAAAAAAGATTTTTTTGTTGTTGTTTTTGAATGTTCAAACTTATATTTTTAGTGAGGTTGTAGTGAAAGGTGCAAAATTCTTAAATGCAAAGACTCTTTTTGCATTGATACATGTATTTTTTTGTTGTTGATTTGTTTGAAAAGTAACCAACATAGTAAAGATACTTTACTGTTGTTGTTTCCAGCTGCTATAATCAAGGCTAGGCAGGCAAAGAATTCTGATGCTGGCGTCTCTGTCCCTCGGTTGAGCATGAGTCACACCAAACAGGTGACCCCAGGGGCCGGTGAGTTGCAGACCACCAACCCACGTGAGGAAATGGAAACATCCTCGACATGACCGAGCAATATCCTTACTTGTACACTGAAGAATAAAATAACACTTGAACACTTGAGTTAAGTTGTTTGTGTTATGTATTTTCTGTGAAATAATTATCTCCTTGTTCTATGTGTTTTTTATGGTGTTAAAGGGCTATTAGACTTTGTTACCCTGAAGTCAAACTTGCTATACAAAGGCCTACAGAGTCAAGCAAGAATTTATGATCTGATCCATGTCCAGTCACTTTATTGCTCCCATTGCCTCTTTGACTGATCACTTCCCTTCATGCGTCTTACCCAATAAATAAATTCCATATAACTTAGTTCCCATAATGCTGCCAGAAGGGAAACCTCTTGGAACAGACCTGATATTTTCTCTTGGCACCTCCTGCTGATGTCTCACCAGAGGACAACCATATTTCCTCGTTCTGTCTCTTCTTTTTATCACAGCAATACATATAATAAAAAAGGTCGTAGCTTTTCCATTCAGGCAGACAATTAAGGCAGGAGTGAGGAGTGACTTGGCCTTCGCAGCAGTATTTTCTATCCTGTTTACCAGGAAAGGAAATGTCCCTGTCAGGGAATCAGAGAATAAAAACAATGTTTTAAATTCCAAAGATCACAGGTGAATGACTGTTGTCTGTATTACAGAACACATTAATTATTATTCTCCTCAAATATTTATCATTTATGTTGTTGTAGCATGTTGCCCTGTCCAATAATATGTATTTAACACTAACAGATACATTTATCAGCAATCCATGTGGTAATCAAGCATTATCTCAATCTTTTCATGGATCATCCTTGAATGAGTTCATGAAATTTGATTTGCAAAAATAAAACCCTACATCAGTGTTTTTCAACCCTGACCCTCAAGGCACACTGGCCTGCATGGTTTAGGCGTTTCCCAGCTTCAGCACACATGATTTCAATTGATGGCTGATTAACAGGCTTTTGCTGAACTCCAATCATCTGAATGGGGTGTGTTGAAGCAGGGAAACATCTAAAACATGCAGGGCAGTGTGCC